>JBBPFJ010001129.1:0-24557 GCA_037975025.1 Excoecaria agallocha
TTTGACATACACCTAACGTACTCGTAACAGAGTGACAAGTAGCGGTATGATTGGGTATGCATTGATTCATGTTAGAGAGCATGAGAGAAGTGAAGGGATTACCCCTCTCATTAAGAGAGAAAATATCATCGACCACTTGATCAGTGAACTGAGAAGTGTATGGCCATACCGAGATGAAATAATGAGTAATCATTATTTATCTGAGAGTTCAGTGTCACTGGAATATCAAGAAAGGAATTAATATATATAAGGATGACTAGTTCAATGCCTTATATTAATTCTAATATTTATGGGTAAGGGACTATGCAAAATTGCATTAGGTCACTAAATGCCATATGCATTTTCATTTAATTTGGAATGCTATAATATCTTGCTAGAGAATATATATAGCCTTTGAATTAATTTATTAATTCATTGCCAACATTAAATGGACCTATAGGATCGCACACAAAGCATTGGGCTTAAAATATTTAAATTGTGTATTGAGAATTAATTTGGACTTTTATTTAAGTCAAATTAATGCATAAAATGGGTAAATAGATTTTTGCCTAAAATAGCTAGCTGTTTTAGGCAAATCTGTCAAAACAGTTTTTTTGCCTAAAACAGCTAGTTGTTTTAGGCAAATCTGTTAAGCCACGATTTTGCCTTAGGCAAATCTGTGAAACAAGTTTTTTGCCTAAAACAGCTGTTTTAGGCAAATATGTTGAACTATCTTTTTGCCTAAAACAGCTTGCTGTTTTAGGCAAATCTGTTAACAGTTGGTCACGAGAGAAATTTGTTGGCATGTGCTAGGTTTAATTTCAATTGATTAATTATCTATGTATAATTAAGTTAATTGAGTATTAAATCCTAATTTGTATTTAATCAAAATATAATACTTGAGAGTGAATTAAAGTAGCCAAAATTCAAACTAAAATACTAGTAGAATTCGGCAACTATCACCTTAAATAAGTAAGTTTGTTTTGATTAAATGACTAATGCCATTTAAATTTAAATTCTAATAGAATTGAAATTAAGATATATCTCTTAATTAGGAAGTGATGGAGGCTGAAATTAACACTTAATTTTCGGCACTCACACTTGACCTAAATTAAGTGATATATATTAATGAATTAAATGAATAAAAAGGTATGCCGTTTTGCTATTTTTCTCTCTTGGCTGAAATACTCAAGGGGAAAGAAATCTTTCTTGTTCTCTTGTGTTTTTGGGCTGAAACAGTAACCTAAAGGAAGAACAAGATCAGATCTTGTGGCTTCAAATAATTCCCATTGCTGAATACACAATCATAGAGCTAGCACTCTTGATTTTAAGCCATCTTTGCAAGTGTGTGTGTGAGAATAGAGGGAGTGGCGTAAAGGTTGTTCCTTGGCATTGGTGGTGAAGATCTAAGGTGGACATATCCTTCTTGGTTGCTGGTCATCATCAAAATCAAGTTTTAAAGACATCTAAAGTTGTAAGTTTAAAACTCTAAAATTGCATGTTTTGATTCATGTCATGGAATTGTATGGCATGTATGATAAAAATTTTTGTTTTTCCGCTGTGCTATCATCACATTCATACCATGTCATATTCCATCATGCAAGTGGCTCGGCTTCCACCCACTTGGAGAAGTGGTCTACTGCTACTAACAAAAATCATCGCTGCCCCTTCGCTCGAGGGAAAGGACCCAAATTTCAATCCCCCACTGGGCAAAAGGCCATAGGCTGTGGATCGGCTTCTGCCTTGCCGAGATCTAGTGCAAAATGTTGGCAAACCTCTTGCATTTGTCACACTTTTGCACTAGGGCTTTTGCATCAGCCTCCATGGTTGGCCAATAATACCCTTGTAAGAGAGCTTTTTGAGCTATGGCCTGTGTACCTTCATGAGCTCCATAGATCCCTTCATAAATCTCTCTGAGGATATAATCCCCTTTATCACTGTTTACACATAAAATCCATTGGTAGGAGAAAGATCGCCCGTAAAGCTTGCCATCCATTACTGCGTATAAGCTCGATTTTTGAACTACTTTTCGAGCTTGGGCCTATTCATCTGGCAGGGTTCCTGACATCAGGTATTGGTAAATAGGTATATACCAACCCTCTATCGGCTCTTAACCTTGAATTTGAAATGTTTCATAAGTTGGATGCAAAATGGTTATGAAAGTGATGTCTGTATCATCAACCAGACTATTCAAACAAGCTCTCTTAGCAAGAGTATCTGCCTCCATATTTTCTGCCCAATGTATCTGAGTGATCGACCAAGTTCCCCCTTTCTCCTCCAACCTAGCTAGCAAGGCAGAAGTCAGTTTTTTTTATAGCGGATCATGGAATGATCTTTGGCTTTGAAGTTCCCTTTCAGTTGACTAACCGCCAGTTGGAAATCTGAGAATATCTCTAAGATGTCCGGCTTCACTTCTATCACCAACTGCAGTCCGTAGCATAGGGCTTTATACTCCGCTGCATTGTTGGAGGGTGGAAGGGTTAGGTGTGCCATGGCTCGGATTCGAACTATCATCGAGCTTATTAGAAATACTTCGGCTCCTGCTCCATCCGAACTTGAGGCTCCATCAACATACAACTTCCATGATACTTTTGTCAGCTCGAGAGCTGGTTCATGTAGCTCAGCAACAAAGTTTGCCAGTATCTATACCTTCATGGCTCATACCGAACATCGAATTCCCCTAGGCGAGTGGCCCATTTTATCAATCGGCCCGAGCATTCAGGCCTCTGCAGTACCTTCCTTAAGTTTGAGTTTGTACGCACCGCTATCGTGTGCACCTGAAAGTACGGACAAAGCATAACTGTTGTGATGATGAGTACAAGGGCCAGCTACTCTAAGATTGGATAATTGAGTTCGGCAGCCCGAAGTACTTTGCTCGTGTAGTAAATAGGAAACTATTATCCCTCCTCTTCTCTGACCAGTATCGATCCAACTGCACCAGCTGAGATAGATAAATGATGTACAAAACCTTAACAGCTAGTGGCCTGTTGAGTAGTGGCAGGGTTGAGAGAAACTGCTTCATGGCCTGGAATGCTTGCTAGCATTCTTCTGTCTATGTAAAGTTCTTGAGGTTCCTGATTGCTCGGTAGAAGGGAAGGCATTGTTTGGCCAAGCAAGATATAAACCTGCCCAAAGTTGTGATCCTTCCATTCAATCTTTGAACTTCTAGGACTATTTTAGGCCGATCCATGGTTATAATCGCCTTGATTTTTTTTGGATTTGCCTCGATCCCCCGCTTCAATATCATAAAGCCAATGAATTTTTCGGACTGCACCCCAAAGGCACATTTTTCTAGGTTCAGCTTCAAGCCTGAATCCCGAAGTCTTTAGAAGGTCTCCTTCAACTCGGTGCACATGTCTGCCAAGGCTCGGCTCTTGATGATCATGTCATCCACATAGATCTCCATATTTCTCCCCAACTGCTCGGTGAACAGCTGATTCATTAGCCTTTGGTAAGTGGCCCCTGCATCCTTCAATATAAAGGGCATGACCCGATAACAGTAAGTTCCTCTATGAGTGATGAATGCTATTTTTTCTTTATCTGTTGGGGCCATCGGAATCTGATAGTAACCTGTCGAGGCATTAAGGAAGGCATAATCTTCAAATACTATCGTTGAATCCACCAGTGTGTCGATGTTCGGCAGTGGATAGCAGTCCTTCGGGCATGCTTTGTTTAGATCAATAAAATCAACACACATTCTCCATCTGCCACTGCTCTTTTGGACAAGTACAATGTTGGCTAGCCAGTCCAGATAGAACATCTTCCTGATGAAATCGCTTTCAAGCAAAGTCGCAATCTCCTGCTCGATGGCCAATTGTCTCTCCGAGGCATAGTTTCTCTTCTTCTATTTTACTGGCTTACATTCTGGCCGAACATTCAATGAGTGAACTATTAAGTTCTTCTTGACCCCCTGGATGTTTGATGTTCGCCAAGCAAAAACATCGACAAACTCACGAAGCGTTGAGAGTAGGGCTTCTTTCTCCGCTCCAACCTTTCCAGCCGATATCTAAACATTCTTCCCCGACTTTAGCTCGACTACTTGTAACACTTCTGCTAGTTCTTCCCTTAATTTCTCTTTCTCGGGTACATCCATTATGTCCAAAGGCAGGCCCTGATTGGCTCCTCTGAGCATGGTTAGGTACATCTCCCGGACAGTCTTCTGCTTTCTTTTTAAAATGGCCACTCCATCATCTGTGGGGATTTTGAGCACAAGTTTTTTCATCAAGACACATGCATCTACCTCGGATAGTAGAGGTCTTCCAAATATCACATTGTAAAATAGTGGAATATCGACCACCATGAAATTCGCTCGGCATGGACACATCACCGAATCATCTTTGAGCTGTACAGATAGAGTTGCTAGACCTTCTACCCGTACAGGCCTTCCAGACAAACCAATGAGAGGGACATTGACTTCCTCAAGTCTATAGTTTGACATCCCAATGCTCTGTATGCTTGGAACATTATGAGATTGATCGCACTCCCAGTGTCAACCAATATTCATTAGACCAAGAAGTCTTGAATGATTGCTTCAACAACTAAAGCATCTATGTGTGGATGCTGAACATGTGCCCTATCCGTTGTTGAAAACTGAATCGTACTTAGGGTTGAGCTCGTCCCCTGTCCAACAGATATGACCTCCTTGCCCTTCCTTTTTTGGGAATGATTTCGCTGCTCGCCCCCGACAATTACATGTATGACCTCTGTAGGTGCCCGCCTGCCACCATTGGCTCTGTTCCTACTCGGTTAGGGAGACGGTGACCTCTACCTATTTCCCCTTTCATCTGGCTTGGCAAACCAAGCTAGGGTACCCTTTCAAAATAGGTGCTCGATCTCCCACTTGAGTTACCTGCAATCTTCGATCTCATGGCCCTTGTCTCTGTGAAAAGCACAGTAAAGGCCCTGATCCTTGTTCGGGTCTTCCCTCATAGGTCTCGACCAGTTAACTTAACTGTTTTGTTTTAGCCAATCCAATATCTGTTCACAAGAGGCAGTTAGGAGCATAAATCTTTCATCTATTCAATTATCCGAGCAGGAAGTAGTAATTGCATAGGATCGGTTATGCCAGTTACCCCCCAAAATTTATTTGGGTTTGTTTTACGGGGATTTCCCCCATCTCGAGCCGCTCTTACACTTTCACCTCCTTCCTTCCCAGATGTCCATGCTCTATGGGAGGCATGGCGAAGACGTCGAGCCTCAGCCATGTGGGTGTTGTGAGACCCCTTACATGACCCTAATTAAATTTCATATTTTGAGAAGAGTTTTTAATTGATTAAGATTAAATATTTATTGAGAAATTCGTATAACTTTGGGTTAAAGGATAAATTATGCTTTTTTATTTTAATGGCATGGAAAATAAATTGATTAGTGTGATTTAATTTGAATTGAGGGTTTAATTGGAGTATAATTATTGATTCAGGGTAAATTGGTAATTATGACATTTTATGGGGACAATTGAGAATTTAAGAATAGTGGAGAGACTAATGTAAGGAAGAGGTTAAATGTTAGGGTTAAATTAGGAATAAATTAAATTATAGGGAATAATGTGTGGCATGCAAAGAAATGAGTGTTAATAATGTGACATGCAATTTCTTGAAGGATTAAAGAGGACATTTACCAAAGCATTATAAATAGATTAATCTTGGTGGATGGAAAGAGAAAAGTGAGAAGGTGGAGTGTGGTGTGGTCAGAAATGGTGAGAGGAAAAACCAGAAATTTACTTCCTTTCAATTTTCATTCAAAGTCTTTGAATCTTCAAGCAATTTAAGTGACAAATCTTGATGGTTAATTAAGGCAATTAAGTGCATAACTCTAAGGTAAGTGGTCTCTACTGAATTTCATCATCATCATCATCATCATCATCATCATCATCATCATCATCATCATCATCATCATCATCATCATCATCATCTTCTTCTTCTTCTTCTTCTTCTTCTTCTTCTTCCTCTCATATTGGTTGAGGTAAATGATGGATAAATGCTGGAAATTATAATTGATAATGATGATGATGTTTGTGAAGGAGAAGAGGAAGGTAGAAGGAATAAAGGAAAGGATATTGCAAGGGATTGAAAGCTAGGGTGATAAAGGGGTCGGCCAAGGTATGGGATGGTACTCACCTTGCATGCATGTGAATGATGATTACATCAACAAGGTGCACATGTGTGATAGATGGAATAACTGGGATGAGATATGAATTTAGAATTTGTTACATTAGGTGTTACATGAAGATTTGCTTAAACTATTGACTGTAATTTAGATATAAAAATGAGTTCGGGACCTTAATTTAAAGCTATATGAATTTTGATAGTTCCATATGAGATATAGGTATAAAAGTGTAGTTGAAAAATAGCACTAATTTGGCCTCTAAATTATCCCTACATTGATTGAATATTAGATACATCTTTGAATCCGATTTTGAACAGCTTGGGGTAAAATCTTCATAATTGATTGTAAAATGATCAGAATGACAAGAGGTTAATTCCTACTTAAAATAGACTTCAAAACCTACAATTTATATGAAGAAAACAAAGTCAAATAATGCCTACAAGATTGCCTAATTTTCACTTGAAAATCGGAAATTCTGTGTTGCCTACTATGATGAATAGTCTTTAGTAATTTCAATATATCTCGAGTTCTAGGAATCATATTCAAAATATATTTGATGTTCCAGAAACTAGAATCGTATATCTACAACTTTGTAGAAGACAAATGTTTCTAAAAATGTAGTTTAGTATGTCAAAAACGATGTACAAAATAAAATTATTAAGCAGATTGAAGGATTTTGGGAACAGGGTGAAAATTCGTATGGCCAAGCATACTGGCGCGAGCGCGACATCATGATTTTGGCCCATAACTATGCTTTTTATTTCCCTTTATCAGTATATTAGGCTACCCCCATGTGTTACACATATGACTAAACAAAATAGACCTTGAATGCAAGTATACGAGAGTCATATACTCGTGTGTATATAAATTTGTATCACTTACATTGGAAATTGCCTATGAATGTATACCTATGCTATGAAATAGGAAACATAACAGTATGACCATGTCATATGCATATGCTCATGTGGAAACATGTTGATATAGGTATAGTACATGATTTGATTAATTATAAATGTATGCACATTGATGAACATGCTTATAAAAATAAGCCTACTATAAGCGAATGTACCTACAGGTATGTACATTTATGATTATGTATATGAATGTATGAGCATGAATAAAGTATTGCCTGTAATAGAGTTCAATTGTGGATAGATAGGCGCCTATAGGGAATTGCAGTTGCCACAGTCGACCTTTATAGGTCCACAGTATAGTTGATCCCGTTGGATCTTGTATAACTCATTCGGGTTGTTGCTTGACCCTTTTGGGTCCTTGACCGGTCTACCGTATAGTTGACCCTGATTGGGTCCATAGTTTTGATACCCTCGGCTATCCACCGATCCCGTTATCCACTCTTAGAACTTAAGCATGCTAAAGTAAAGCAATAATGTATCACAGTGAATCACAATATGAACTATGCATCTGATATGTGATTTATCATGTTTAACAGTGGTTTCTTAAACATGTATTGGTATCTATTTATATTATATACATATCTCATATTGAATTGTATAAACTCAAGTATGCTGAATAAATTGTGAAGGGTTATCTTGTTATGCAAGTATTATTATTATTCAATTGTTTTGAATATCCTATATTTTGATGACCACCGTGAGTGGTTGTCTTTCATGTTTAGAATCCCCACTAAGCTGTATAGCTTAGCACGGGTTATTTTGATCCGTGTAGGTTTTGGTAGTCAAGGCTTTTGCATAGGAACTATTTCTGCATCAAGACAGGCCAACACCAGTCTATAGAAGTGGATGTAGGAAACTTTTGATAAATCTTGTTTAGTTCTTTACATGTTTAATATGTATAAAGGTTTTAATATATGTATATGTAAGTTATATGGAAATGAAGGTTATAATAAGCTCATAGTGAGAATGCTAGTTTATGCATATATCTAGAAGCTATAATACTTTATATAAATGTGCTGAAATGCTGAATGCTACACATGAAAGAAAAATGGCTAAAGTATGATGATATAGTATAATTATTAAGATATTGGGATTGCATATGAAGTCAATATGCTTATTAAAATTTAAATGTACAGGAAAGATGTGAGAATCCTGATTAGTATATTAGTTATATGATTATTTGGATAAAATGACGTAGATTGCATTTATATAGTAAAGATGTGGTTTAGGGTGTTTCAGATGTACTTATGTGCTCTTGACATGAGCTCGATAAATTCATTTGGGGTTTCTTGCTCAAGGAGTTGCTAAAATCCAGACACCTTGTGTTTCGAATAAGGACGTTAATGGCCACCTCTAGGTTTAGATTCTATATATCCATGGCCACATCATTAAACTTCTCCATATAGGCCCATAGTGATTTGCCTTTTTCTTGTTGCACCAGGTTCAAGTCGGCGGGCACCTTGTTCGGGCAGATGGCGGTGACAAACTTTGCGACAAATATGTCACTAAACTACTCAAAATTCTCAATAGAGTATGATGGCAGGTTTCAAAACCAGATCTGGGCTGAGTCTGCCAAGGTCTGGGGAAAAATCTTGCACAAAGCGGAGTCGTCAGCTATGAGCACTAGCATAGTATACTGGAACTGGTCGATATGAGCTTGGGGGTCGGTGTTGCCACTATAGGTTTTAAGGTGAGGAAGTCGAATGTTAGAAAATGGGGTAGCTAAGATTTCTCGAGAGAGGGGAGATCAAAAACTGCCTTGGTATTATAGTGTTGTCCAGTTTTGTTGCCTTTGGATTCTGTCATCCAAGAGGCAGTTAAGTTGTTTGGTAGTTAGGGTAATGGTGGAGTTTGGATTTTGGGGTAGGGCAGGTGAGTAGGGTTCCAGAGCAGGAGGTTGTGAAGCCCCATATATGTTGGTGTTTTATTGGGATAGAGGTTGGGACTGAGCTTGGGCAATGATGGCTGATAGTGCGGCAATGAGGGAATGTGCTGTCTGAGGGGTAATGCTAGGAGTGACATTTGGGATTACCATGGCTGGGGAAGCAGAGGTGGTATCATTGAGTTAAGGGAGAAACTATTGTGTTCTAAGCGGGGTGGGGTTGGATTTTGGGTTTTCTTATTGGGAAGTGTTTAGGTTGAGGTCTAGGAAAAGGTCCATGTTTCATACTCACTGCACCAAATGATGACAGGTAAAATGCACAGCAAGTTCCTTACGATCACTTACAAAAAATAGACAAAAGAACGGTGGGTTTCCGACAAGGGAACCTCCGATGGTCAAGTCAGAATTTTTGTATAAGAGAGTAGGGATTTTTAGCAAAAAGGGTAAAGTAACCTTTTCATACCTATTATTCAGCTTTTTATAGGAAGAATTAGCACGTTTATAGGAGATAATGAGAGGCGTTTCCCGTTATTTTCGGCCATTAACCCATTTTTGACGATTCTTGAGGGAAACGTGGGATAATGGTAACTGTATGTACATCATGGTGGAGCTATTTTCAGAACATGTTCTCGACCGAACTATTGCCTAGTTAGTGAGTCTGGATAATTCTAACCTTTGGTCGGTTTACGGGGGTCTTCAGTGAGCTATATGCTCGGCTAATATCAGATAGTTAAATCGGTCTATTAGTTTGGTTGATATCAAATAATAATAATAATAATAATAATAATAATAATAATAATAATAATAATAATAATAATAATAATAATAATAATAATAATAATAATAATAAGGTAGTTTTGTGAATTATAAGTTCAAATTGCAGATAAAATTGTACTCATTTAACTATTTTTAATGGTTAATTTATGAAGTTTGGTTGTATAGAGTAACCTTCCATTTATGGTTTATCAATATGAACTTTTCTTATAATTTCTTATATGTATGTATGTGTGAGATTATTGTTATGTACACATAAAAATAAATAAATAGCGATCATTATGTACCGGATGAAAATTAAAAAATTTGGCAAAAGAAAAATTAAATTATGCAATATTTTAGCGACAGATTCGCGACAACAAACTGTCGTTACTGTGTAAACATTAAAATTTAACTATAAAATTTAACGACAAAAGATTAGTCACTAATCTTTTGTCGTTAAATTTTATAGTAAATTAATAATTAGTGACGGAATTTGTGATGCAAAATGTAGTCGCTAAAAATTATTATTATAAAACCGGCCACTAATTATGAAAATAATTTAACGACATCACAAGCTAATTAGCAACGAAATTTTCCGTCGTTAAATTAGCAACTGATTTGGAATTCTGTCGCTAATATATTAGCGATTGTTCATCATGCCGTCGATAAATTATATTAGCGACGGAATTTTGGAAATTAGTGATGGAAAATGTTGTCGCTAATTACCAGTCTTTTGTAGTGTCAGAGATAAAATCCTCTTCAAGTGCAACACCCTTATCCTTTCTTTGCTCAATGGGCACAACTGTGGATGTAAGACCTCTAAACTTAATGGCTAAAGGGGGTGTCACAATGACAGCTATGGTAGGGGTGCCCCTAACAGTGATTGATTCTTTGTGTGCAAAGGGTAGTGCTAAAGACTGTTGTGCAGCAAGCTGTACTAAAGTGGACATCATCTCAGTCATCATGGCCGTTATATTCTTTTCAAATTCATCCAATCTCCTATCTAATTTTATGCTATTAAGGGCTCCTAGCTGTGATAGATCTTCCATGACTCTAGCTTTTAGAGCTAACTCAAAGATATCAAGTGAACTCAGATATATCCCTAATTTTGACTCAACTTTCGACTGTCTTGAATGAAGCTCTCTAACAAGGTGGTTGTTGAGATCCTTAAATCGCCTAGTTATGTGATTTAGAATGGCTAAAAAAGGTCAAAAGGTTAGAATGTTGCATGATATGTAGACATACTAGGCATACATATGATACATGGCACACAAACAAGATATACATATTTTTATGGAAAAAAGATTAATATATATGTTCTTACATTATTATATTGATTATCATTATTTGTTTGCACACAAAATGAAATGTATACTCATGCACAATTATGCACACAAAATCTGCACATTTTAGTTTTTATTTACATATTAAGCCACGATTTATGCAAGCAAAAATTATACACACGAGATGAGATGTATATACATAAAAAAAACTATAAATTCAAAACATGCACATTTTGTTAGCGATTATTATTAATTTATAGTTAATTAAAATACATGTATATATACACAGCTTGAACTACCACATGCAAGAGAAAGGAAATAAATGCTTCCAACCTTATTGCTCCCACATAGGAGGTCATGTGATTTCTTTTCTAATCGGAATTAGCTTTTGAGTTAATAGGAAACCCAATGAAAGTGCATGATGCATAGTGGAAAATCAACAACATAACCTCTATTTATTTAAAGTGCATGCAAATGGATTTTGGCGATTGTGTATTTAAACAATCCAAATAAACTGAAATGTACCCACTAGGGCATAAAAACCTTTGATTAGTAAACATCTAAATTTATTGAAATTTATTCAATACAAAAAAGCCCACATCATAAGCAAGGTATTATGGCACATGCCCTATAGTGGAAGTATTTATCCCATTACATGGGCTTTAGTTCGGTGATACAATTTTAGGATTACCCATTAGGTCACCATTTGATATACCAAAAGATTTGAGATTTGGGTTGGTGGTCCTCCCTAACATTTCCCTACATTAAGTGAACGTATGGGGTTATGTTTTGGGAATGTATTGGGGCTAAAAGAGGGACACCTAACTTAATTCTAAGGCTCTAGCATGAATGTAATGCAATTTTTAAAAAGAGTAAATATTTTAATCTCCAAACTCATTTATATTAAATTAACCAAAGATACTTTCAAAGTAAAATCTCGTAATCCCCAGTGGAGTCACCACTGTGATGCGTATCGAACCCTGTAGGCACTCAGTTTATTCTTGAAATATCATTTTTAGGACTTAAGATCAGATCAAGGTTTATTTATCTCATAAAGGTCGATCGCTTCACAATGGATAGGGATTCAACCTAATTTGTGATGCCTCAAGCCTCAAAGAGGTATGAGATAGTAGCTTGGTGTATCCCCATTCATTGTTGGTGATCAACCTACGAGGACATCTGCTACGCACCACAAGGTAGGTACCATATAGTTACCACCCAATAAAATACTAAAAAATGAGTTCTAGCGTCGTGAAGCCAAAACTAGAGATAGTTCAAACTTCACTCCTATTTATACCTTTGGTTAATGTTATATAAACAAGTTTTAACGATTAATTTACTTTATCTCTTTTCTCACACAAGTTGTTATGCTAGAACTAAAAATGCACTCAAGTACATTAAAAAGCAGTAAAACCTCCATAGAAAGCATTAAAGAATAAAAAGAATAAATGTAAAGATAAAATTATACACAAATTAGGGAATTAATTGAGTTTATTTGAATAAGGATGTCGGTCATCACATGGATATTTACAAAAAGGAAAGCATTTTAGGTGTATTTTTGAGTAAAAAGAATGGTATAATTGTTCCCTCGTAGCTTTGGAAAAAGAATTGTGTTAGTCAATTTTAAATTGAAAATCATTTATAATTATAAAAAAATTCTTAATTTAAATTTTATTTTATGGGTGAAAATCAGGACATTGATCCATTTGTTGTAGAAAAATCCTACTCAAACTTGTATAAATCATTTTGTGAGTTTTAGGTTAGCGCTCAAATGAAAACATTTAGTTACAATAAATAAAGAAATAAAAAAATAATAATACAAGAAAAACATGTATAAATTAGGCTATTAATTAATTTGAAAATTTTGGTTTTCTCATACAATATTTATGAAATTCTATGTGTGATTTTTGGAATAAAATACGACAATGGTCCATTTTATGAGAAAATTCAATTAATTAAGTAGAAATATTTTCACATTATTTTTAGTTAAAGCATGTAAAAAGCTATTTATTTACTAATTATTATAGGCAATTACATAAAAAGCATGAAAAGAATATTACTGGCCCAAAAAATAAATAAACAAGAAAATAAATTCTAAACTACCCTATTTTGCCATATTCTCCTGCCCAACCCAAGAGGAAAATTATACATATAAAAAATATGAAAAGAAAACATAATTAGTTAATATATTAATAAAAGTAAAATGATAATATTAAATAATAATAGTTAATAATATTATCATTAGACAATAAAAACATTAATAATTATGCTCATAATAATAACATAACACAAATTAATAAAAAAACATAATAATAATAATAATAATAATAATAATAATAATAATAATTAATAATTATGATAATATTGATAATGACAACAACAACATCAACAACAATAATAATAATAATAACAACAACAATAATAACGACAACAACTAATAACATTATAAAAATATTAATAAAATTAACAAGGTATTTCTATTAATACTAATGCAAAAATAACAGTGACTATGGTAATATTAACATTAATACCAATTAATTATAATTAAACTAGCAAAAATACAATTAAACATTAAATTGACAATAATACATTTCAAAATACATAATAAACATGTTAATAGTAATATATTAAACAAACAATTTACAAATTAACAAATAAACAATTAATTTGCAAATAATGAAATTAAACATTAATTAACAAATTAACATAATGAACAATTAATTTATTAACCAATATAATAAATTAATTGATAAAATTAATTAATAAATTATCAGTTAATTAACAAAATATTAACAAAAATTAAACTAATAAAAGAAATTAATAAAATTAGAATAGATCTACAAAATTATCTAATCAATAAATTAAAAAGGTTATTTACATAATTAATTGAACTAAATATTAGATTTTTTTTTAGGGACTCAAGAATATTACCTTTAGTGTCGGTTTCATCATAGGATGAGCATTTAGTGCTTAATGGATTTTTCCCAATTTTTGGTATTTTTTGGAATTTTTTGAAGTTAAAAAATTTGATTTTCCATTGAAGAAGAGATAGAAAAGCAAGAAGAAGAAGAAGAAGAAGAAGAAGTGTAGAAGATGATGATTAAGTTAATGAACAGAGAAAAATGGGATTAGTCTACTTAGGTGGTTACAAAACCCACCCTAAATATCCCAAATGGGATAAGTTTCAAGGGGATTCTTTATCTAGAGTTTTTCCTAATTTTTGGATGAGAACTACACCTTGGAAGTGAGTCACTCATGGGCTTGGTTCGTGAGTCACTCTAATATCGTTCACTTTGACTCTTGCTCCTTTTTTTTCAGCCGACTGATCTCTAATCTAAAATATTTTGCTTCTTTTAGGCCTGAAAACATCATTTATTTGACAAGGTATCTCCTAGAAATTTATTCCCATATGTCCTATATTTCTAATGAATTAAAAATTATTCAATTTGGATTTGTAGATTGGGATTTATGGCCAAAATACATGCAAATGCTCCTAGGAAAGTTTCAAGGACAAAATTGGTGTTTTGACTATGAAAAATTTATGGGAACAATGGGTTCAGAATCAGGTCATGCTCTATTCATAAAAGTTTTTTCAAAATGAGTCTAGTTTCTATAAAAATTATCTTCATCTCAATATGAACTCTACAAAGGGAGTTGTATGAAAAAACTATATACTGGTCCAAGTGCAGGGACAGATTTAGGCTATCTACGTTCGAGCCTAATTTTAAGAATCATAAGGGCTAAACTGGGTTTAGGTGTCTTGATAATAGTTGTAGGTCTATGTCTTAAGGTTCAAATAGATTTTGAATTATCTAATTATAAGGTTTTTAGACTGGTATAAAGCTAAAAATCTTTAGACTGGTCTAAGTTTTCAAAATCAATTTTCTCGGTTTACTTTATTAGTAAAGGAAAAAGAGGGAAAAGACCCCAAAAATAATTTTTAAACATTTAAAACCCATAAGAGAAATCAAAAAGGATTCTAAAAACATAAAACTTAGGAAGGAAGCCTAGCACCTCTGCTCCTTGTTTATTTATTAGAAATTATTTCCTTATCAGTTAAGTCTAATTAGAAGCCACCTTAGGATCCAATGTCTACAATACACCAATAGTAGGAACTTAGTTAAAGTAGCCATAAAAATTGAAGCAATTTAGGTTGAGAAAGCCAATTGATGGGTGAGATTCTAGAAAAGAAGGAGATCTTCAGCAGAGACATCCAGTGGGCCCAGTAAGAGACCTAAGGGTTCTGCAGCTTCCCCATAGGCTTCTATAACTACTACAGCACCCAATTAGAGGTTCACAACCTAAGCTACTCCACCTATAATTTTTGTTGCTAGCACGCCATGAGGCCTTGGTAGATATGGTGTCCCCCTATGTGAGCATTATGGATGCCATAATGACTACTTATACTAGTGAGCAACCTTTTGGGGTATAGTGTGGTAGTAAACAAAGTATATAGAGACTACCTTATTCAAATACAATAGATTACTTTTCTTGCAAACTTGATTAAGCTCTCTTTTCATGAGTTTAATGTCATATTGGGAAGAGATTGGCTCCATAAACATCAAGTGATAGTTGATTACGGATTAAAAATAATCACATTAAAAACATCTGAGGGAAAAAAATCACATTTATGTGTGAAAGATTTAATTTTTTATAAAATGTAATCTCATTTACTACAACAAATAAATGTATTAAAAAAGAGTGTGAGCTTATCTAGCTTATGCAATAGAAGTTAAGGAGGAAAAGCCTAAAATCAGTGATGTTCCCACTGTTCGAGACTTCTCCGATGTCTTTTCTGTTGACTTACCAGGGTTGCCACCAAAAAGGGAAGTTGAATTCACTATTGATGAAGTACTTAGTACTACTCCTATCTTTATAGCTCTTTATTGCATGAAACCTATATAATTGAAATATTAAAAATTCAATTGCAAGAATTACTCAATAAAGGCTTTATTTGCCCTAGCGTATCACCTTGGGGAGCACCAATGTTGTTTGTGAAAAAGAAGGATGGGTCACTACCATTATGCATCAATTACAGGCAGTTGAATAAAGTTACTATTAAGAACAAGTATCCTTTTACCCAGAATTGATGACTTGTTCGGTCAATTGAAAGGTACAGGTGTATTCTAAAAAATTGATTTGAAATTTGGTTATCACGCTTTAGGTTATAGAAACAGACATGCTAAAGATTGCTTTTCGTAACCGATATGGATATGATGAGTTTTTGATGATGCCATTTGGCCTCACCAATGCACAAGCAATGTTAATGGATTTGACAAACCGTATCTTCTGCCTATGCTTAGATCAATTCATGGTGGTATTCATTGATGATATAGTGTTGTATTCAAAAGCTTCAAAAGAACATGTTTGACACTTGAGAATTATTCTACAGACTTTAAAAGAAAAAAACTGTACGTAAAGTTCAGTAAGTATGAATTCTAGTTAAATAAAGTTACTTTTTTGGCCATGTCATATCAGCAAATGGAATTAAAGTTGATCCAAAATAGATTCAAGCTATCTTAGAATGGAAACCACCTAAAAATGTAGCTGAAGTTAGAAGTTTTCTAGGATTGGATGGCTACTATAGATGATTTTTTTATAAGGTTTTCTATGATAGCTTCTCTACTCACCAAGCTATTATAGAAGAATGCTATGTCTGAGCGGACGGATAAGTGCTAAGAGAGCTTTAAAAAGCTAAAAATATATTGATTGAAACACCTGTGCATACACAACCTACTTCGGGTAAACCTTATGTCATTTATAGTGGCATTTCCAGAAATGGATTAGGATGTGTACTAATATAAGAAGGCAAAGTGGTAGCCTATGCTTCCAGACAACTCAAACCTCATGAAAAAAACTACCCTACCTATAATTTGGAGTTGGCAGCAATTATATTTGCATTGAAGATTTAGAAGCATTACTTATATGGTGAGAAATGCTACATTTATATAAATCACAAGAGTTTGAAATACTTACCCTCTTAAAAAGAACTCAATTTGAGACAGAGGCATTAGTTGGATCTTATTAAAGATTATGATTATTTGATTGACTACCACCCTGGCAAAGCAAATTTTGTAGCTGATGCACTTAGTAGAAAATACCTAGTGGCCTTACAAGCTATGAATGTTAAATTGAATGTAGCTCAAGATGGGACACTTATAGTTGAAATGTAGCTAAAACCTAATTATTTATAGTAGGTGAAAACTAATCAGAGGTAAGAGATAGGTTAGCCTCTTTCATTTCTCAAATACAAGTAGGGAAAGACAATGAGTTCTCTTTTGGGCATGGTGATTACTTATACTATAAAGAAAGGATTGTGTACCAAATAATGCAAAATTGAAGGAGAATATCTTAATAGAAATCTATAGTAATAGTTACACCATGCATCCAGGCAGTAATAAAATGTATCAAGATCTGAAAAAAAACCTATTGGTGGTCTAGGATGAAGAGAGGATAGTGGACTTTGTGACTAAATGTCTGATATGTTAGCAAGTGAAAGTAGAACACCAGCTTCCTTTTGGACTATTACAACTTATCAACATACCAGAATGGAAGTGGGAACATGTCACCATGGACTTCGTTTTTGGTTTACCACTCATCAGAAGGCAACACGACTCTATTTAGATGATAGTTGACAAATTAACAAAGTCTGCACACTTCATACTAGTAAGATAAGATTTTTCATTAACAAGGTTAGTAGTGATTTACATCAGTGAAATAGTAAGGCTACATGGTGTTCCCATCTCCATCATTTTAGATAGAAACCCTCGGTTTACATCTAAGTTTTGCCAAAAATTCAAGAAGCATTGGGAACTCGTTTGGATTATTACACTGCTTTCCATCCACAAACAAATGGATAATCCAAGTGAGTAATACAAATACTATAAGATATGTTGTGATGTTGTATACTAAAGTTTGGCAGTAATTAGAAGAAGTACCTTCCATTGGTATAATTTGTATACAATAATAGCTACAATTCCATCATTAAAATGAAACCATTTGAAGCATTGTATGGAAGGAAATGCAGGATTCCCCCATGTTGGACCAAGTTAAGTGCAAACAAACTAGTAAGGCTAGACTTGATTAAAAAAATTGAGAAGAAGGTCAAATTGATAAAGATAACTTGAAAATTGCAGTAGATAGGTAAAAATCTTATGTAGACTTAAAAAAAAGACATAGAGTTCAATGTGGATGATAAATTATTTCTAAAATTCTCAACATGGAGGAAGATTTAGAGGTTTGGCAAGAAAGGCAAGCTTAGCCTTAGATTTATTGGCCCATATGAAGCATTGCCACAGGTTGGATCGATAGCCTATAAGTTGAAGTTACCATTGGAATTAGAAAGAATCCATTATGTATTTCATGTATTAATGTTGAGGATATATCGATCAAACCTATCACATGTCATAACACCGAAAGAAGTCCAGCTGCAACCTGATTTATCATATAATGAAGAACCGATAAGGATTCTTGCAAGAGAAAATAGACAACTGATGAATAAGTAGATCCCATTTGTCAAAGTACTCTGGACCCACCATTATGTGGAAGAAGCGACTTGGGTACCAGAGTAAGCTATAAGACAGCAACATCCACAACTCTTCAATCAAGGTAAATTTTGATGATGAATTTTTTATTAGTGGGATAGAAATGTAACATCCTAAAATTTGCATTTGACATAAATGGTATATTCTAAATCATGAATAGTAACCTTAAGACATTTTTTAGAGTGATGACAGTTGAATAGTACAGTAAAATTTAAAAGTGCATAAGTGTTAATCGTGCTTAACCTAGAGAAATTTGAGGATGGTTGACCTATGTGAAAGTTATAGTCAACCATTAGGTGGGATAATATGAGTTAAATGAAGTCTATTTGTATAATTTGAGATGAAATTAAGCTTAAATAAATCCTCAAAATAGACAGCAAAAATTTAACTCGGTACAGTAAAAAAGGTTGATTGAAAGATTGATCGAAAGATTGATCGAACTCAAAAATATTCTATAAATCTTTAAAATTTATTCTAATCATATAAACCCATTAGAAATAGCATAAATAAGCTATTGGAATTGGAAAATAATTTTTTTGATAGTTTCAGAATTTTGAATTTCAGATCGGTTAACTTTTCCTCTAGAGCTAGAAGTATGCTGAAATGATGTCAGAATGAGTTAAAAATTTAACCATATCCTTTTATATATACTAGTGAATGTGAGGAAACATTTTAGAGCATTCTAACAAGTAAAACATCAATTTTAGAAAAAAAGGTGAAAAATCAAGGTCAAATTAATTAGGGGGCTTAAAGGCCATATTTAGTTCATTTAAGGGCATAATTGTGATTAGAAAATGAAACATGATCAGCTACATGCATCAGTATAGCATAAATAAGGGTAGAACCCAATGAAAAATTGACAAGTGGCTTAAAAATAAACCATTAGATCAAATAGCAAATGGGAGAATTTCGGCCCTAGATTTGATAGACTTAAAGGCAGCCGAGAGAGGTTTAGAATCCTCTATAATTATGCTAAAAAATTTTCCATCTTCCGCCCTTTTCCTTAAGAAATCAAAACCTCCCTCATTTTTTCCATCCATCATTTTCTTCTTGCTTTTTCCTTTTCCCATAAAATTTCAAGCCTTAATTCCACCTAAATATACTAGGAAACATCCTCATCAACATATAAGCTAAATTGGAGCAAAAAGAAGCTTTGAAAATAAAATTTTTAGAGAGAGAAAGGTAACCTAATTAGAAAAATTCTTAGGTTTTTATTAAAATTAATTGGGGATTTATTTATAAGCTTGAAAAGTATCATTAGATTAGTTTTTTAATAGCTTTTATATGTTTAAATTCATGGCATAAACTCATTAATTTCTCCTTCCTAATTTCAGCCTAAAGAGGAATTCCAAGGGAAAGAGAAAATCAAGGAAAAAAAGGGAGAAGAGAAGGAAGAATAGAGAATTTTCAAGCCATTTTGAGGTTAGTGGATACAAATTACACTTAATTTCATTTATTTTTTTGAATTTAACCTAGAATTTTCATTATGTAACTATATAAAGTTGAGTAAAAATGGGAAATAAATTAAGATAACTTGATAAAATGATAAATTAACATGATATAAATTTAAATTAGTTAAGAAAACAACTTGGGAATGGTATAACCTATGATGCTCGAATTATGTACTAAGTATATTATGAGGGAATTTGATAGTTAATGGTATATTTAGTATAAAATACATAATATGATGCATAAAGAAGGCAATAGAATTGATTAGAATTAAAAACAACAAGTAGACATAATTATGTACTAATGAACATAATGATGTAATTAAAGGTAACTTAGGAATTTTAATGTAAATTAGGTGTATATCATCATATGGATGGTTAAAATGAACATATAAATATATATGGCATGTAAATGAAGCAAGAAATATGATGTATGTATGAAAACATAATGAGGTTGAATCATGTTACATTTATTTTTATGTGATATTATATGTATACATGTTGAATATGTGACTGTTAGTCATGATTGGGTACTAAAAATGTATATGGTATTTAAGGCATAATGTGATTAACATAGATAATGCATAGAAAAATAACGTAGAATGAAGTATACATTTTCCCTTAGTGTACAGTGGATAATCTAGGATTTGAGTATATAATGGCTAGCCACAGGGACATATATACCACGGTACCATCATAAGATTTGATTCATTCCACACATTGAGGAGTAGCTGGCATATAACACATAATGGAGTAGCTAGATTGCATCATGTGGTCCCTCCACCTATACTGATGTAGCTGGATCACATCAAGTGGTCCCTTCATTCCATTTGCATCATTGGAGTCCTCATCCCGTATATCCGATTTGAAAATTTCCATTGGTCACTACTAGGAGTAAAACTATAATTATGTAAGAAAATAGGAACAAAATGGTAAATTTTACATAAAAGATATCATAAATGTAAATAAATAAGAAATAATGTGAAAAATGTGATTAGTAGGTTTAAAAAGGGTAAAAATATAATTACGCGATAAGCTAGTGGTGAAACCATAATTTTGCATTAAAAATGTTGTAAAAAGGTTAAAATGGACAAATAAATCAAGAAGGGCAAAATCATAAATAAGAAAAAGTTTAGGGACCAAAATGTAATTTAGTACTTTATGGTACACATAGGGACTAAAATGTAAAGTTACCACTTAAGATGGAATAGAATACCTAGGAAACAAAAAGAGTCAAGATTAGAGTTAAATAAGATAAAATATAATAAAAAAGAAATTAGAGGGATCTAATTGTAATTTTTCACTTAAATAAGAAATTATGTGAGTTTAAATAAGAAAAATGAGTAAGAAAATAATTAAATGGCATAAAGGCATTAAAAGAATAAATTTCAAGTTAATTAAGTAAAAGTAACAACTAAGGGTAAAATGGCAATTTTACTTAAAATAGTTTATTAGATGAAATTTTGTGTAGTTGTATCTGCCACTTGGCAACAATATTGCTTAGCACATGATTTGTTTTGGACTACATGCAGGGACAGGTAAATTGAAGTTGAGTTATAGAGAATAAGTGGAATGTATATGTGAAGACTTTTAGAGATGTACTTTTGTGTATATACATGCTTTAAGTTGTTGAAACTTAATATATGTATTATGGCATGTAAAAGACACTAAATGTTGGTAAACTTAAGGACATATGAGTAATATGATGTATGTTGTGAAAATGAGTTGTGGTTTATATTAGGAGTGTTGTGAATGCTGTTGGAGTATTGGAGGTGGAGGTTGCTATTTGGGAGTGTGATTTTATCTATTTGCAGGTTTGGGTAGCATGAATTATAAGCCATTACATTGTTGAAATTTATACCAAGTGAATAAGAACTCAAGCTACTAACTAATTACATGAAATCGACAACTATGTTAGGTTAAGTAATTATATGATATCACTATTAATAGATATATCATGAAAGTATGGAAAAATATAGGGTATCTCAGATTCAAAGTTTTAAAGGCATGGACACTAATCAAAAGATGGGGATGATAATGCTCCAAATAAAAAATATCAATGAAATTAGTGGGAACTATTCGGGAAAGCAAAAATTTCCTAAGATGCCATTAAGATAGATTAGAGACTGATTCATGAGCTTTCTCTTTAGCTCAGTATCTTAAGTGGAGCATTGTATAAGAAATAGGCTGACAATATCTAATAAAGAGAGGAAAAGGAAAATGGTGGAAACTCGCACGGTGAGCTTATAGGCCCAACTTGAATGAAAAGACACGATAGCAAGCGAAATTCCAAAGTCATTCCTTTTCTCTTTAAATATCTAGGATGAACACCATGTAGTCAATCAAAATTGAGCTTTAATCATTAAGAACTATTGCAAAGCTAGATTGTTAGAGTTAGAATGAGTATAGCATGAGCTTTTACAATTAAAGGAAAGCTTGCCACCCCTGCCAAATTTGCAAAAAGATAGTGTGACTTAATCTTCTAGAAGTGAATCAAGGACCACTATTTAAAAGAAGGTAGTCTGGTGTTCAAACAACTTGGATTAAATGCTCCAGGTTACACAAGCTAAAGTCATATTCTTATGCTAGAAAAGTTACTGATAGGAAGGGCCAACTATTATTACCTATAAATGATGAAAGTAAACTTGAACAAGCTAGGCAATGATGACAAATTAAAGAGGGTTCCATGGCAAAGATAAAAAAAAAAAGAAGAATAAAAAATAATAAAATAAAAAATATAATAACTCTAGGATCAAAAATTGAAAAAGGACATCTTGCTAAAATTGGTCACCTTGCTAGGGTGAAAATCGAAAGAAAATGCCTTAGGAAAAAATTAAGGGTTAAAAGAAAATGTTTAATCAAGAAAATCTAAGAGGGCTTATTCATAATAGGATTCGGATGCACAAAAGGTGTTCTTCCTTGAGATTGAATGAAACCTATGTTCTTACATGGCATGTCTAGTTATGATCACTATTGTTGCTATATAATGCATGTAGATAAGAATGCATATCTAAGCTAGGCATAAGCATACAATTAACCAATTAAGAGAAACCTATGGCATTTATAAGGACATATGTTGGAGCAAGTTTGATTCTAAGGTAGTAACAATAGTATATCATATGACAAAGATTTCTTCCACTATTATCCTCATCATGATGCCTTCGCTAAGATATTCAATCGATAATGATATGCTAGAAGGAAGAGCTACCTCTTAATATCTAGAAGTTCATTCTTAATGAGTGTGTCAAATGGAATCTAGTGTTGGTTGACAAGAATATAGATTTACCACTTGAACTAAATGAAGTAGAAATTATCTTGGGATATTTCTAGAGACCACATGTAAAAAAGGCCCATTAGAGATGATAATAGTAATTAGCTCCTTAAGTAAAAATTAGGCCAAGGGATAAGGTGAACATAGAAATAGGTAGTCTTTCCCATAAAAAAATAAAGATAAATAAAAAGCCCTTGAAATGGGTTGGATCCATTTGAGGAAAAAATTAGGCACAGAGTTATATAAAAATCCCTCGAAGGATGCATTTCCCATCAAGAAAAGCTAATGTGAAAGCATACAAGGGGCACACTATCTTTAAATAATGACTACAAGAATTAGAAGAAATAAGGGGTTGCTGGTAAAGAGGGTACCTATAATAACTTCCCTTCAAACCGACAGTTCACGATCCAAGACATAAGGTAGAGTCCTAGAGGCAAAAGGGAAACATCCTTGATAGCTGTAAACCTTTCAGATAAGGGGGCATAATTCTTGATAAACAAAGCAAAAATGTGTAATCATGGGCCCCGATACCATGCAGCTATCAAGAAGGCACACGATGCATTAGCCTCTTTGAACAACCACAAGATCGAAAACAAAAGCTAGGATTGAACTTTCCCACATTCTGAGGGGACATTGGGTGGTATATAGACACTACAAGAAAATTGCAATTTAGCAACGAAAATTAGCAACAGAAAAAATCAATTTTTTGTTGCTAATCAAAAATTGCAACGAAAATTAGCAACGGAAATTTTGGTTGCTAATTCGGTAGTTGCTATTTTTAGCAACAGAAATTTTATTCCGTTGCTAAATTAGCAACGAAAATTGAATTTCGTTGCTAAATTCAACACGCAAGATTCAGTGACTTGGTCAAATTTAGCAACGAAAAATAAATTCCGTTGCTAAATTTAGCAACGAAAAAATATATTCCGTTGCTATTTTAGCAACAGAACTCATTTTTCGTTGCTAAATTCACCCATAAGTAAAAAAATTAATGACGGTTCTGTCCGTCTATGATCCATCGCTAAACATTATGACAGTTTTTTAATATTAGAAAACCATTATTATATGCTAGTCTAATTGGTATTATTTCCATTCCTACAGGTATGATTGAAATCCTATTGATTTACACATTGTTAACTTCCTGAAAATGTGTGACATAAGAAGGGGAGAATCATTCACATAGAAATTACAAATCATCCACATAGAAATCTTATATCAAAAACAAGCATTTAATTGTATGTCCCAATTTACTAAATTTTGGTGGATATGAAATTGAAATCATGCAATCAAAAACTTCTCAATAGCTGAACAGGAAATTATGCTACAACTTAATTCTCATGCCACTATTATTATATTCCCACCATTCCATCTATTT
>JBBPFJ010001130.1:0-24485 GCA_037975025.1 Excoecaria agallocha
GATCCATTACATTTGCTTCAATGATCATCACTATGTGCGACAAATAAAAACGAAGAAAGAACAAAATAATATCCAAAAGAGGTCAAAACTAAGAGAGATTAGTGAATTCACAAACTTATTTTACAGACGCCTATACATCTTTTATTTTAATTGTGGGTTTTAATAAGTTTCAAGAAAAAGGGGTCAAGGATAACTTATCCCACACTTGTCATGCATCATGATCTTATATAATTCAGTTGGTATCTCTTGATTTTATATTTCCAATAACATTTTCAAGGTAATAATTAATTAATTTATTTAAAAATATGCATTTATTTTGTAATTACAAAAATATGCATTAACGCAGACACAAGGGAATGTCTCAAATGGAAGCAAAATGGTTGTTACGGTACATTTTAATTTAAAAAATTTTCACCCCACTTTGTGCATTTACAGATCGTATGTATATATATACAACATGGAAATACGTGGCTCCACGGCTGTCCACACACATATATATACTAAGAAAAATACACAACTTTTGATTTTGTTGCACTCAAATATAAATGTATATTAAATTTAGTTTTCAAATATTTTATTTAGTTGGACTATTTAACTTATGATTACAGGACACAACGTGTCTCATTGGTGACGAATTAAAGCCGTATTTTAACGAACCAAATAAATTGTGCAAGTCTCTATATTTATTGCATGCATATATATACATATATAGAACATGATCTTTATAAATTTAATAATTGAAAAATATATTAAATGAACCCATGAATTATTTGGAAGAAATTAATTTGAGAAGAATTCAAATCAGAGATGATATATAGGGTATGGAGTAAAGAAGGACATTTCCGATACATAAAGGTTTAATTTCATCAAAATTACATGTGAATGAAGCTAAAAGTCAGCACAGACTGCCCAAACTGTTGGAACCAAAGAATTGATGACAATAAAATTTTTATATAAGGAGAAATAAATTTAACACTCACAAGAAAATTACAAGCAAATAAACCTCACAAATAAAAATCTCTCTTTAATAAGCTATTGCAATAGCTTTGCAAAGGAAAAGAAAATTTCAAAATGAAATACACTACTTCTCTTCTTATATTTTTGAAGACAAAGATTGCCTTGGTATTTATAGGCATATTGATGATGAGAAAGTCAACAAAAATGGCCATAAATTCTTCCATTCACATTCTTGCCCAACTATTCATTTTGCATGCTACTCCAATTCACATTCTTGCCCAACTATTCATTTTGCATGCTACTTCAATTCACATTCAAAGTCCACACCTACCATTGATCCATTTTCCATGTCTCCACCAACAATTTCAAAGTCCACAAACTAAATTTATGACTTCCAACAGCCTCCCTTAAATTTAGTTTGGGATTCTGGTAATTCCAAGCATTGCTTTTAGCTTGTCGAACGAATCTGCCTTCAGTGGTTTTGTCAGAATGTCCGCAATTTGATCTTCAGATTTACAAAAATTTAGCTCAATCTCTTCATCCTTGATCAATGTCCTGATATAGTGATACTTAATATCAATGTGCTTGCTTCTCCCGTGAAAAACTGGATTTTTCGATAATGCGATAGCGGACTTGTTATCACACATAATCCGTGTAGGATTTGACTGTTCATGCCTCAATTCATAAAGCATTTTCCGCAGCCATACTGCTTGACATGCTGCTGACGTCGCTGCCATGTATTCTGCTTCAGCTGTTGAGAGCGCAACTACTTGTTGCTTCTTTGAGGACCATGAAATCACTCCATTTCCAAGAAAGAATGCATATCCTGAAGTGCTCTTCCGACTTTCAGTGTCTCCTGCCCAATCACTATCTGTGTACCCCACTAGATTGAAATCATTAGTATGAGTATATAAAATTCCATGTCCACGAGTACCGCTGACATACCGTAAAATTCTCTTTGCTGCCTGCAAATGTGATTGGTAAGGTTTCTCCATGAATCGGCTGATGATTCCCACACCATAAGTAATATCTGGCCTAGTCGATGCCAAGTATCGTAAGCTGCCTACAATACTTTTGAAATATGTTGGATTTACTAGCTCACCGGTTCCTTTTTTCTTCAATTCCAGTCTCTCGGCTACAGGGTTTCGCATTGGTTTAAGTGACTCCATCTTCAACCACTTCAATATATCATTAGCATATTTCTGTTGTGAAATAAATATGCCATCATTGGTCTGCTTCACTTCAATTCCAAGAAAGTAAGACATCAATCCCAGATCTGTCATCTCAAATTTACTAGTCATAGCCTCCCTGAATTCTGCAAACATCTTCTCAGAGTTTCCTGTAAATATCAAGTCATCAACATATAGACACATAATTAATATATCGCCATCATCATTTGACTTGATATACAAGGTGTGTTCATATGGACATTTCTGGAATCCATTCTCCAACAGGTATGTATCGATGCGAGTATACCAAGCTCGAGGTGCTTGTTTCAACCCGTATAATGCTTTCTCCAGCTTGTAGACTTGATCTTCATGCCCTTGCATCACATATCCTTGTGGTTGCTCCACATAAACTTCCTCTTCAAGAAAGCCATTGAGGAATGCAGACTTAACATCCATCTGATGAATTTTCCATAAATTTTGAGCCGCCAAAGCTAAAATCATCCGGATTGTGTCCATTCGAGCCACTGGTGCAAACACTTCAAAATAGTCAATACCTGGCTTTTGCTTGTAGCCTTTCACCACTAGTCTGGCTTTATAACGGTCCACCTGACCATCTGGCCTGTACTTTGTCTTGTACACCCATTTGACTCCGATGGGCTTCTTGCCATTTGGTAAAGAAGTTAACTCCCAAGTATCATTTTTCTCAATGGAGTTAATTTCTTCATCCATCGCTTTGACCCATTTCTCATCTACTGCTGCATCATCGTACGAAATAGGATCACAATCAGCAAATAAACAAAAATTCACCATGGTTTCATCAGTGACTTCATCAGTAACACTGTTATTTCTCCGTTCAACAACATAATCCCTGTATTTTGCTGGCATTTCACGAACTCTCTGTGATCGTCGTAGTTCTAGTTCTTCAGTTAGTGATTCTGATGAACTAGCAGGTGAATTTGGAACTTCTTTATTGTGGGATTCTTCTTCCTTCAATGGTTCTCCTTCAATGTTGATTCTTCTTTCATCAACTGTTTGATTCCAGTCCCAAGCTTCTTCTTCAAGAAATTGAACATCTCTGCTGATAATCACCTTCTCCGTGATAGGATTATAAAGCTTATAACCCTTCGTAGCATCATTATATCCAATAAAAATGCACTTTTGGCTTTTATCATCCAGCTTTTTTCTATCTTGATCTGGTATAAGGGGATATGCAGCACACCCAAATACTCGTAGGTATGAAGCGTCTGGCTTATGACTGCTCCATGCTTCTTCTGGAGTTCTTCTAAGAACACTTCTTGTGGGACATCTATTCAACAAGAATACTGCACATGCAACAGCTTCCGCCCAGAATGGTTTTGGTAACTTCTTGGCTTTCAACATGCTCCTTGCCATCTCAAAAATCGTTCGGTTCTTCCTTTCAGCTACACCATTTTGTTGAGGAGTGTAACTAGTAGTCAACTGACGTTTGATTCCATGAGTTTTGCAAAAATCATAGAATTCATTTGATGTGAATTCTCCACCGCGATCGGATCTCAAAATCTTCAGATTAAAGCCACTCTGCTTTTCAACAAATGCTTTAAATTCTCTGAACTTGCCAAAAGCTTCTGATTTTTGGCACAAGAAATATACCCAAGTTTTTCTGGTAAAATCATCCACAAAAACTAGGATGTATCTCTTTTTCCCCATCGATTCTACCTCCACAGGACCACAGATGTCTGTATGTACTAACTCCAGTGGTTGCTTTGCTCTCCTTGCTTTTCCAATCGGAAATGGATTACGATGCTGCTTTCCCAAAAGACATCCTTCACACGGTTGATCTGGACAATCTATCACCGGTAGTCCAGTCACCATCTTTTTCTGAGCTAACAACTTTAGCCCACGAAAATTCAAATGACCAAATCGAAGATGCCACAACCAATTTTTGTCTTTCAATATGGCTTGAAAACTTGAAATGGTATTTGTCTGCAACGTCAATGGAAACATCCGATTTCTCGTCATTTGCACTGCTGAGATCAACTTGTTGTTCGGACTATGAATGGTACAAACTTTATTTTGGATATTTACTTTGTGTCCTTTTTCGGAAAGTTGCCCAACACTTAGCAAATTCCAAAAAAGTCCAGGAACAAAATAAACATCTGCAATAGTAACATCAGTACCATCTTTGGAATTGATACTAATGTTCCCCATTCCCATCACAGGAATTTTTGACTTATTACCAAAATTAACTTCTCCACGAACAGTCTCGTCTAACTGTGAGAAAAATTCCTTTTTGCCTGTCATGTGATTACTGCATCCAGTATCCAAATACCATATATTGGCATCCATAGTGCTAGGATCATCCTTCTTGCATGCTAGCACCATATTTCCATTAGCATCAGCTGCGTGCGCTTGTTCTCCCTGTTCTCTCGGTGCCTTTGATCGACATTCGGAACTGTAATGTCCGAATTTGTTGCAACTAAAACACTTGACTTTAGACTTGTCTCGTGTTCTTCCAGTGGAATTTGAGTTTCCACCTCTACCTCGCCAGGCTCCTCGTCCAGGATTTTGCCACGATCCACCACCTTGATTTTGCCAAGATCCACGACCTTGTCCTCGTTGGTAACCTCCACGATTTGTTTGAGCTCTACTTTGCAAAGCTTGCTCAGAATTTAAGGTCTGAAATTTTTGGTTCATTCGCTGCTCATGCGATTGCAACGAACCCATCAATCTTTCTATTGTCATAGTAGCAGGATCATGTACTTCCTCAATTGTTGTCACAACATAATTGAATCTGTCTGTCAAAGATCGTAAAATTTTCTCGATGATTCGAGAATCTGTGAGTAGTTCACCGTTAACTTTTAATTGGTTAACAATAGACTGTACACGATCAAAATATCCAGCAATTGACTCTGACTCATTCATGCGTAATGATTCAAAATCTCCTCGTAGTGTTTGGAGTCGCACCCGTCTGACACGATCATCTCCTTGGTAGGATTTTTGCAAAATATCCCACGCCGCCTTTGAGGTTTCCGCACTCGATATTTTGTCAAATATCGATTCTTCAATTGCCTGGAAAATAGCATATAATGCTTTTTGATCTTTCTTACGGTTCTCGACCAATAATTTTTTCTCCTCCTCCGGTAAAGCTTCAAACATCGTTTGATCAGTTACTTCGGTGTAACCTCTCTCCACAAGATGCCATAATTCTTGTGACTTGAAAAATACCTTCATTTGGACAACCCAATTGTTGTAATTCCTTCCATTTAATTTTGGAAGTTGCAGCGGAATAGAATTATTGGAGGCCATTGAAATCAAGCTCTGATACCAAATGTTGGAACCAAAGAATTGATGACAATAAAATTTTTATATAAGGAGAAATAAATTTAACACTCACAAGAAAATTACAAGCAAATAAACCTCACAAATAAAAATCTCTCTTTAATAAGCTATTGCAATAGCTTTGCAAAGGAAAAGAAAATTTCAAAATGAAATACACTACTTCTCTTCTTATATTTTTGAAGACAAAGATTGCCTTGGTATTTATAGGCATATTGATGATGAGAAAGTCAACAAAAATGGCCATAAATTCTTCCATTCACATTCTTGCCCAACTATTCATTTTGCATGCTACTCCAATTCACATTCTTGCCCAACTATTCATTTTGCATGCTACTTCAATTCACATTCAAAGTCCACACCTACCATTGATCCATTTTCCATGTCTCCACCAACAATTTCAAAGTCCACAAACTAAATTTATGACTTCCAACACAAACCCTAAGAGATCCTTTCGTCTCAATCTCTCATTTCTCAAATACCACACCCTCAACAATTTTTTATTTAATTTTCTCTCTCTTTCTTATTTTGAAATGTCTATAAATACACAACCAACATCATTACATTTCTTCACTTCCATACCATATAACCTAATCATAATCTCTACATGTCTTTATTTTCTTCCCTTGCCACATAAGAAAAAAAATATGCTGGCTTTACAAAGACTTCGATTATTTATTATTATCATTATTATTATTATTCCATATTATAATTGTTTTGAAGTAGACACCACCAGTAATGATTACCTTGAGGAAGTATCTACTTATAATCCTCATCAACCTTATTTTGATGGTCTTATGAAGGAAGCAAACGATCTTCTAAGTTTAAATACATTTCATAAAGTTGGTAAAATATCAACTTCATTAGTGGCCAAACACGTGAATGTTGATGATTTTGGAGCTAAGGGAGATGGATCTGATGACACAGAGGTATGCAGCTTTTTTTTTTTTTTTTTAATGTTACAAATTAATAATCTAATTAGTTATTTGATGTTCAGGCATTCCAAAAAGCTTGGAAGGAAGCTTGTTCATCAGATAGAGAAAGTGTTATTGTTGTGCCAGCTGAGAAAAGGTATACTATAAAGCCAATTAGATTCTCAGGTCCTTGCAAATCAAACCTTACCCTACAGGTAAATATTTGTTTAAAAGAATTGGAATATGTTATTTATGAAATGAGAAAAAAAGAATTAAGGAGATTGATAAATTAATTAATATTGGTAGATATATGGAAGCATAGAAGCATGCGATGATAGAAAGGAGTACGAGGAAGATTTGAGACACTGGATTGTGTTTGATGGAGTTGAGAATTTGTTGGTTCAAGGTGGTGGAACCATTGATGGAAATGGCAACATTTGGTGGCAAAATTCTTGCAAACTCAACAAACGTCTTGTAATGTCTCGTTTTTTTCTTTATTCTATTAATTTCTATACTTTTTGTTTCTTATAATTCTTGTAATATTGAAAGTTGATTTAGTGATCACCACTCCATCAAGTGTGTGGGAGATTTCGAATTTGATTTTTTTTAGTATTATCAGGTATTATACCTCTCCTTTGTAAATATTAAACTAACTCGATCTCTTGTTGTTTCTTCATCATATGCAGCCTTGCAAGCACGCACCAACGGTATGTTTCCTTATATATATATATATATGGTAAATTAATTAATATTGACTTGTGTTGATGTTTTTATTTGCTTACGCTCGTGGGTGGCTGACATGTCCACTTAAAATGATATTTTTATTTAAATCATATTTGGTAAATAAGATTAAATTTAATAGTAGTTATGTTTATCTCATAATTTGAAGAAAATAATGATAAAAATGAACGCATTCCATAGCTTAAAGAAAAATAAAAATAAAAAGGGATGTAATTGGCGCAGGCTGTGACGTTCCTGAAATGCAAGAACTTGGAAGTGGAGAAGTTGAAAATCCAAAATGCATATTTCCTTTGAAGGTAGCAATAATGTTGAAGTCTCCAATCTTTTTATTAATTCTCCTCAGTATTCTCCCAATACCGACGGCATCCATATCACTCAAGCCCAAAATATCCACATTTCTAACTCTGCCATTTCTAATGGTAATTCTTTTTTATTAATTTTTTAATCAATTTTCTCTTTATTTTTATGTTTGAAATTGATGCAATAATAATTCAATTAGGTGATGATTGTATATCCATCGTAAGTGGATCCCAAAATGTAGTAGCTACTCAAATTACCTGTGGACCAGGTCATGGAATCAGGTCTTCATCCAAACTTTTATTATAAAGTCATAATTTGCTTATTAATTAATTATGTAGCCATTAATTATAGCTTTGTTTGCATACTAATTAATTAAATAAATACTGTTTTTTTTTTGGTGAATTCATCAGTATTGGAAGCTTAGGTTCTGGGAATTCAAAAGCTTATGTTTCAGGAGTAACTATTAATGGTGCTAAGATTTCTGGTACCACAAATGGTCTTAGAATAAAAACATGGCAGGTACTCTTTTTTCTTGAAGAAATAACTAACCTATTGATCATACAGAAATAGATCGAACAAGGTACATAAAATATATAACTAAAAAAGAAAAAAATTAAATAAATAAAAATGAAAGACACGGTATGTCTTATTGTGCAGGGAGGGTCTGGAATTTGCCAGCAACATCAAGTTCCAAAACATAATGATGGATAACATCACCAACCCAATCATAATAGATCAGTACTACTGTGACCAAGACAAGCCATGCAAATAACAGGTAATTAATTAATTAATTAAATCTTGAAATTAATAATAATAATAATAATAATAATAATAATAATGAATTGACGATTATTACATAAATCAACAGTTCAAGTGAAAAATGTGGTGTATAAAAGTATAAAAGGGACAAGTGCTTCTGATGTGCCAATAAAATTTAAATGCAGCAAAACGTATCCATGTCAAGGGATTTTGTTGCAGGATGTTATGCTTCAGGCAGAAGGAGACCAAACACTAAAAGCTTCTTGTGAAAATGTTCATTTTGTTGAAATTGGAGTTGTTTCTCCACATTGTCCTTCAAACTAATTATGCATATTCATTATTCACATATACTTGTAATTATATATTTTTCAAATAATACAACAATACAGATTATTTTATTTTATTTTATTTTATTATTTAGTTTTAGTTTTGCTCTAATTTACCTCTCTCCATTTTTTTAAATCATTTTATTTGTGGAAACCTTAGATTTGAGTTTAGATTATATATTTAATTTTATAACTCAGTTTTTTATATTTTTTATAAAATTTATATAATACTTTAAATTATATTAAACTATGTCACTTTGTTAATTATATAAAGTACTATTTATATATAATAACCAATTAATTTTTATGTATTTTATTTTTTATCATATATATTGATATCCATATTTTACTCTATAGCATTTAAATTATATTTTTTTATGCTTTAGAGAGTTTATATTTTAATATTTAATATTCTCTAAAGTTTTTTTTTTTAACTTAGAATTAAGCATGCTAATTTTCAACAAATATCAAATTTATTTTATAATATTAATTGTTAATTTGTTAAACATAAATTTTGACTAATATATTATATTTATTTTATAATTTTTATTTTGAATTACTTTGAATATTTAAAATTGAATTGAACTTTGTCCCGTTTTTTGTAATTATATGTTATAAATTTTAATGGTTAATTGAAAAATATTAATTAAATAAATTGAATCCGATAGGCTGATTAATGATTAATAATTTTGAAAAATTGATATTAATATACTAATTAATTTTTTTATTGAATAGATTAACCGGTTCATGCCGATCTCTAATAATGGCTGTGGTTAAAAATTAGCAACGATAAAGCAATAATAGCTGTATTTTGCTACAGATTTTGTTTAAAGCTAAATCAGTAGCGAATCCGTTTCTAAAAAAAAATATTGTTATTTAGGAATATTCAAGTCAGCGATGGAAATCGCCGTAGCTAAATATTAGCTAATATTAATAACAACTAATTTAATTATATTTGTAAATTAGATACAAAAATAAGACAATAAGTTTATGTTTCTATTCTATAGCTAATATTAACGGATATCAAGTTAATTATATTTGAAAATTTGATAGAAAAAAACAAACAATATATTTCTGTTGCAATTTTGTCTTTATATATAGTCCATATTATATTTTCTAAAAATTAGTTTCAATAGTTTTTGTTTCTATTCAATCGCTAATTTTAATATGATATTATTTTAATTAATTTGGAAATATGATATAAAAGTTTGCACAACAATTTTTATTTTATTTTTTACAATTTCGAAAATTCCATAAAAGGGAAGACCTTTATTTTGAGCAAGGGCGAGTCGACAATGAGCAAGGTAAATGGTGTCCAATCAGATGAATGTCTTACGAACTTGCAAGAAAAGGGCTAGCCTAGTCAGATTGGGTGTTGGCACTCCGATGATTAAGTCAGTATTTGGAAAAATAGTTGCAAGAACATGAGAAAAGATGATTTATGAAGTCTCTCTAGAGTTGTGAGTGAACCTGATATTCATAGAGTGCTTAGAGACCTGTACAGGAGGCCTATCCTGGTGTTATTGTAGGCTAAGGGTCAAGTGATGGTCTGCGGGCGGCAATTTGATGAAAGCGTGTGTCAGAAAGCTTTTGTGTGGCATGGATGTATCTTGTCCGATTGGACAACCTTGGTTCACGTGTCCTAGCCACTTATCTTGTAAAGCCCAGATGTTTTTGGGCTCGTGCAGGGCTAGGCTACCTAAAAGGCCCCTAATGGACTGGACTTGGTTGAAAAATGATAATGAGCATTATCATTTGTTCCCTCTTAATAATCCGATTAGTGCTATGTCGATCGGAGCACGGGGTCGATCTTTTTTGCGTGTGGTAGGAAAATATCCTAATTCGATGTATTGTGGGAGTCGAAATTTTTGTGCTTTAAATATGCATGATTGAACGATTATCGTTATGGATAATTTCATTTAGTCATGGCGACTAGGATTTTAGATTATCGATCGAGAAATCATCAATCAGGAAAATGATCATCAATTATGGCGACTGGAATTTGAGTTAATCGATCGAGAAAATAATCATTAGTCATGAAAATTGGGATTTGAGTTCATTTAGGATCGGGAAACCATCAATTAGGAAAATAATCATCAATCATGGCGACTGGGATTTCAATTCATTGATCGGGAAACCATCAATCGGAAAAATAATCATCAGTCATGGTGATTGGGATTTAAGTTCATCAATCAGGAAATTATTGATCGAGAAAATGATCATCAGTCATCGTGACTGAGATTTGAGTTCATTTAGGATCGAGAAAATGATCATCAGTCATGGTGATTAGGATTTGAGTTCATCGATCGAAAAAATGTTGTAGTTTTGAATAATGACCCTGTCTTTCATTCTTTACGAGTTTTATAGCTACGAATCTATTTTCCCATTTTTTGGCTTCCCTTATCTCTTGCAAATAATTCATTTTTGTAAACATAGATAACTAGTTCGAGGTTTGTTTTCTAACCTTTAGCGACATTTCTCGCCAAGGAGATTCTGAAGCTTCTTTCTTTGGGTTTTTGGTCTTCCCATCGTGGGGTTTTATAGAGCCTTACGCGCTTGCCGTTTAATATATGTGTCGTTATTTTTGCTTCCTTGTTTTCTTCTCTATTCAGGTTTTTGGCATCAGGCCAGTTTATCTAAGATCGATAGACGGATCGCATTATAGCAAAAATTCACTCAGTTTGAGATGCGTAGGAAGACTTAGAATGGTCTTTCCCAGGAATCAGCTCCCACTATATTTTCTAAATTGTTGTGGCGAAACGTGTTAACATAATTGTTATGCAAGAAAGGGTAGAGTTATCTGAGGGTGTATGTCCTTCGTTTCATTAAGGGTTCCTCAGTCGTATCTTGTGTTTTGCTCATTAGAGATAAGGCTTGCTTTGAGATTCTATCTATCATTCGTCTATGTCCTTTTGATCAGGTCGCATGCAATGGAATCTTTTCGATGTTAACTCTATCCTATCTGCATTTGGCCTTCTTCAAGTTCAAGTTTGAATAGCTTGTAATGGCCACGCTATTTCCTCCTTTGTAATGGCAAATTATGTATTTTTCTTTTAATCGGGGTATGAAACTGTTTTAGTTTTCTTGTCTTTGTGTTGACCTTTTAGCTGAATTCTCTCGAATGAGGAGTATTTCCCTGATTAGGGGGTCACTCTAAAACTATCGAACACGAGGTTAAATTTTGAGTTGAGAGTTTTGATGAAGTAGCTAGTCGACTCATCGATCAGGGACGAACTATTGATTATGTGAATGTAGCACCGATCGAGATGAAATTGATTGGGAATAGTTGTGTGTAAGGGGAAATGTCTTCCTTCTTTTTGTGGGTGGTCGCTTGATTTGATTCGGTTAGTGCATTAATTCGATCATTAAATGCAGATATTTAGACCCTCACTTCTTTGACAATGTCACTTAGGAAAAAGTGTTGAGTAACTACCTTTTTAAATTTTTGTTACTTCACTTTCTGAACTTTTATTATAGCAATTTGTTCTCTTCAATTTTTGACTTCTTTTTTATTGGAGTTTCCACTTGTCCATTTTAAAAGCCCTTTTGTGGGAATTCCTATGAATAGTCCTATCCTCTTGCATTTTCTTGGAATATTTATCTTTCATCTTCCTCTTTCTTCTTTTTTTTCTATGGAGCCACCTGATCATTTTTTGGATTTTTATTTTTTTTTTACTCTCCTATTTTAGGAAGATGAGTGAATCTTATTTCTTCAAGGTTCTTATTTGACGTGAGATCACCTGTTGGTGATAGGTGATGCTGCATTTCACTTCATCAGACCTTCTTCGGCTTCTCTGTTTCCTCTTCAAAAAGTATTTGGCACTATTAGGAGTTTTAGTTGGTGAAATGTATGGCAATTGCAAGTCTATATTTTCTTCTCCATTTGCCTTGACTCTTGGCTAAAACTGAAGAAAAGGAGGATTGCATCGTTGTTCGAGTTGATGATAGGTGGTTTTAAGGTGCCGACAATTGCTTAGTAAAACTTTAGATAGGATTTTTTATTACTCCATGTACTTTGTACTTAAAATTTCAATGAAGTACCAATTTTTAATCCATATTGTTGCTTTTTTTATTTTGCTATTATTGAACAAATATTTTAATTGCTGTTTCTTATCAAATGACTGAGGATTAATCATAGTTTAAATCTAACCGATCGGATATTTGCGGCAGCAATCCAAATGCCCGTGGGAAGTACCTTTTAAAACATTAATTTTATCAAGCAATATGTCGATTTTCCAACCAAGTTAAGATCCTAATCGAGAAAGCATCAATTAGTGAAACAATCTTTAAGAAAGGCCAAAATAAGTAATTGTAGTTCCAGTCGATCTGTACAATTATATGAATTTGATTCTATTATTTGGAATTGATGGCTATAATTTGAACCTCAATCTTTTGACTAGGATTTTAACAACTCATTCATCAATCTTTCGATCAGGATTGCCTTTAGAATCAGGATATACATCGATTGAATATATTTTTTATGATTTCATAGGTGTTTGTACATTAACCTTTGGTTGGAATTTGTCAATTATTCCTTTTTGGAATCTATCCTTGATCAGGAATATATTGCTCGGGAATTACTGACTCATTAACCTTTGGTTGGGATTAGCTATCTTCATTAGCTTTCTTATGGCTTATTAGCTATAGCATAAATCCCAAATCTCATTATGTTGAGAATGCTTTGAATTTGTATTTTCTTACCCAATCAAATCTTGATGCTTTGAGAAGGGACTTTGGGGTACACCCAATCAGAATGCGGGAAAACTCTCAAGGCCTTCTTTGCCTTTTGTCTGATTAGATCTTTCCTTTCAGCACTTTTTCTTTAGTTGAGTATGGTTGACCCCTCTATTCACCAGGGCCACATTGATCGGGTGCCTATAACCACATGATGTGGCTTTATAGCCTTTTCCAATGCTCTAGTTGCATTATTATTTGTCGTTGAAGGCATGAGGTGTGCCATTTCCTTATGTGGTTTCTTCCTGCTTTGTTCGCTACCAAAGTGGAAAGGGAGGCAACTTTGCCATTCCTCTCTGTATCTTTCCCGCCTCGAGAGTTATTGAAGCTTTATGCAATAGTTGTGTGATGTCTTGAAAGAAAGACATTTTATTTTTCTTTAGACTTGGTGCACATTGTTTTGTTCTTCTTCAGACTTAGACTTTCTTTTTTTTCAATTCAACTTCCTTCAACTTGAGAGTCCGATGCTGAAATTTTTGGGCTTTCTAAATCAATTGTAGAGGGAGGTCTGAAAAAGTGGAGAGCTTTGCCCAACCACATTTTTCTTTACACCAAGCTAATTGGGTTTCCATTCCTGTAGCTCTCTTCTTTTTATCTTTCGAGCTTGAGAAGCAGGTGTCCTGCAAGGCAAAGACATCAACACTCAAAGCTCGGGCTGGTGAGCATCCCAGCTGGTTTGCTTGTGTATGGGGATGAGAGAAGCGAGCCTTCTGCTTTCTGTTGTGCCTCTTTTTATAGGAGAACAGAAGAGTTTCATGCTCCCATATAGGACATTTTAGGAGGGGATGTTTTGTCCTCCTTCGGTCCTGGCATTAATCATTTCGTTTTTCTTTAGTCTTAGGAATTTCCTATTCAATCCGGGAGATTTCCATGAAATCTTGGACTTAACCATGTGGGATGGCAATTGTGGTTTATTGATTCATACCAACCGTCGGTGGCTTGAACGTGCCTTAGTCGTGCTCGTATTGAACACTTCAGCTTAAACATCGACTCTCAATGAAAATATCAAATGATAATTCTAGAAATTTATAAAGGGGAAGACATTTATTGTGAGCAAAGCTGGGTCGATAATGAGTGATGCAAATGGTGTTCGATCATATAAATGTCTTACGAACCTGTAAAAAAAAGACTATCCGGTCGGACTGGGCATTAGCACTCTGATGATTAAGTCAGTATTTGGGAAGAGAGTTGCAAGAACATGAGAAAATATGATTTATGAAGTCTTTCTAGAGTTCTGAGTGAACTTGGTATTTATAGAGTGCTTAGGGACCTATACAGGAGGCCTATCTTGGTGTCAGTGTAGGCTGGCGGTAAAGTGATGATTCGCAGGCGGCTATTTGATGAAAGCCTGTGTCAGAAAGCTTCCAATGAAGCAAGAATGTGTCTTGTATGATCAAACAACTTTGGTTCGTGTGTCCCAGTCGCTTATCCGAGAAGGCTCAAATGCTTTTGGGCCCGCACAAGGTTGGGCTTCCTAGAAGGCCCTTAGTGGGCTGGACTTGGTTGAAAAATGATAATGAGTATTATCAATTTTATTGCTAAATTTAACCGATTTATACGTGCTTAAAAGAAAAATAGCAACAATAATAAATTTTTGTTGCTATTCCATCATGAACTTTTATTTTATTTTTTTCCCACATCCTATAAACCATATAAAATAGAAAATTTTCAATCATGTATAAAGGAGAATCTTTAACTTTTAATTTATAGGAATAACACTTAGCGACTATTTAGCCACACCTAGTTGAGTAGTTACTTTTCTAAAACAAAATAAAAAAAAACATTTCACTTAGCAAATAAATAGCAACTATCTGTTTTTGTCGCTATATTATGTTCATATTTTGTCACTTTTTGCAATAGTATTTGTCACTAATATCGTCAATATATATGGCACATGGATTCCCTCCATAAATTGGCAACTAATTTTGCATTTCATTGCTAATATTATAGCTCCTTTTTTGCCATTGTTTGGCGATAAAATCAAACAGTAGTCGCTAAAACATCTCAAATTAGCCATGAAAAATTAATGTTCTTCGCTAATTAAGGTTTTTTTTTTGTATTGTTATATATGACTCTTTTAATTGCAATAATTAATTCCTAACCCAAAGTGCACTTTGAGTTTAATATTTAACATTATTTATAATAGAAATATTTTATTATGCTAATATTTGATTTTTATTTTCCAGTAGAAATTCAAACTGAAGGTTGAGTTCAATTTTTGGCTTGAATTTTCATCAAATTTTCAAAGCTTAATAATTTATTTATTATATATATGTGTATTTCTTCTTATTCTTTTAATCTTTTCCACAAATTAACAGCATGTGCTCCTTCATTTGAATTTACATTTCATCGTCATCATCATTATTAATTTGTATTGGGTTTTGATTAGAAAAGAATGGAAGAAGGAAAAAGAAAAAAATGTAAAACAGATGTGGCTAACAAGAAACCCGTAAGAAGAGGAGGAAGAAAAAGCTCTGCGATTTGTGAATACCAAATTAATAAATATTCAAATGTATTAAATATAAATAAAAGTTCAATTGCTGTAGTAGAACCATGTACATCTGGCTAACTAATTGGAGGTTCAATTCCTCGCCACACCATTTTTTTGCATTATTTTTTATACTTTTTTTACATTATTTTTTATAAAATTAATTGTGTCTTAAAATTCCATATGAGTGACAAAATGGGGGCAAAATGTGTTGTAATGAGTAATAGTACCATGATTCAAATATGTTCATTTACGTATGTAGGTCCCAAAAACACTCAAAAGGAGGATGAATTAGGTGTCTTGATATTTTCTAGCCAAATTCTAATGGAACAAAATTGTATGTAAGTACAGATTTCTAACAGTAAATATAGAAATGCAAAACAAAAAATAATTTCAGTTTAAAAACTTCAAATATAATTCTGAAAATGTGTGTTTTATATTTGTTGTGAATGTTTCAAAAATTATTTTATAGAATTTTGAAAACATAAATTTCTAGAATATAAGACAGAATTATAAAAGACAGAAAGGAACAGAGCAAAAAAGCAGAGAACACACATAATTTATAGTGGTTTGGCCACAATGCCTACATTCACTCCTCAAGAATCACTCTTGAGATTTTGTCTCCACTCTTAACTCTTTTAAGGGTAAAAGTCAAAGCCAATATACAAACTGATATATATCTACCCACAATCTTTTTCATAAAGCAAAAGATGTAAACACTTACTATAATTTTTTTTTAGGTTTTAGCCAACCCAAACTCATAATTTTTTACAATATAAATTCCTCACAAGCAATTACAATACAAGCTATAATCAAATTGAAGATGATATGTAAAGAATAAAGTGCAAAAGATGTGGAAAGTGAGATTTAAAAAATGTACGCTTTTCTCTTAAGAGGTAGAAATCCTTTCCAAATTATATATAACCTTCTAATGGGTTTAACAACATGTATTTATACCCAAAAACTTAGTTCTAAGTGATGAAAACCAAAAATAGCCATTTATAGTCGTTGGAGAGCAAAATAGACAATTCTGACTCTAACCAGTCGTTATTGTCCTATAGTAAAAACCAGATTTTTGTCTAGATTTCTAAAGGTCCAATCTCTAATGACACAAATTTTTTACAAATCATTTTCTAAAAGAAACTAGTTTTGACCTTAAATTCATTTAATGACCATAAAAATATTTTTATGCAATTTTAAGACTTAAGATATGCATGAGTGGAAAATTGTGACTCAATTTGATCTTACATTTTAATATCCTAATTTTCTATATACTAAGTTATTCTTTAACTGAGTCTTCTTGAATCCATTGTTGAAGTATCAAAATTTTCATTTTTTATATTTACATCAGAAAGACATAGAAATTCCTATAGAAATATCTTAGAACCAGATTCACAATAGAGTTTATTTAAGGTTTCATTGTCATTAAAATTTAGATATAGCCTAAAGCCAAAAATCTTTCCCTTTTTAATGATGACAAAACTTTAATAAACTCCACTTAAAAGTCTATCAAGTTTAGTTTAAAAAAGCTCCCCTCAAATATATGCATGGGGGTATTTACATAATATAAAACCTATAATAATTAATTTATAAATACCCTATGTAAATGTATCATGATATATATATATATATATATATATATATATATATATATATATATATATATATATATATATATATATATATATATATATATATATATATATATCAAAGAGTATAGTCTATGCAATAGATTTTAAGCTTAAAGCAAACACAATTTAACATATCAAAATCCTACATAAGAATATGATTTTAGCACAAGATCAAGATCAATATCATTCAATCATTTACGCATATTTTCTCCCCTTTTTTTCATCAGTAAAAAAGGAAAGACCAAAAGAAGCATAGCAAAAAGTTAGCATCCAAAATAACCAAAACATAGAGTATGAAGACCTAACAAAATTTTTTAGGTTCATAGATAAAAGACAAAAAAAAAAGTAAAAGGCCAAAAGTCAAAGATCAACATCCATAGAGAGAGAAAGAGCTATTTCTAGGCTTACCAGGTTTAAGAGGGTATTTCACTCACAAATGGCATTTTAAGTAGACTTACATCGAGGTGAAACTGGAGGCTCTTTAGCAAGGGAAGAAGGCTTGCCACTTACTTGAACTGGGTCACTAGCAATAGAGGTAGGTGCACAAACTAAAGTAGGAACTATATCTGCCATTGCTTCAAAAGTCTGACTTAGCTGACCAAAAAGAGAAGAAGCAGACTTGAACTATGACTCGAGATCTAACAACTTTGTTTTATCCAACACATAATAAGAAATAAAATCAAAAATAGGAATGGAGGATTGAGTTGTTGGAGGAACTAAAGGATGTTCATCAAATTTTGTTGAAGTTTTGGAGCTGGAAGATTTCTTAACTATGGGAACAAAAGGATTTGCAGGCACTTGCTCAGCAGCTAAAGATCCAAACTTCGTAGCCGAAGAGGCACTAGATGAACTATCAAAAGCTTCATCAGACTTGTGATGATATTTCTCTTTAACTTTGTGCCTAGATTTTGCACCAGACTCCTCATTAGATTTTTCTTCAGAATTTTTGTTCGACTTTTCATTAGATTTTTCGTCAATTTTTCATTAGAATTTCCATCAGATCCATCATCAAATATCTTTTCAAAGAGCTTTTCAGATTTCTTATCAGATTTCTCCTTGCTAAAAACTACCTAAGATTTAACAAAGTCTGATGTCTGTACCTGTTCTTCCACCTTAGGCTCACCAATTTTCACAGCAAAAGATTTATTCATCCAGGTAAGGAATTGAGAAAATTGCAACTTTAGTTTTTAATCTAAATTAAGAGAATAAATATTCATTAATTCCTTTCCTTTCCCAGACACTTCTAAAGAGGTTTCATGACTAAGGATTTTAGTAGGCATTTCAACAAATTTATGCTTCCTTGAACAAACCCATTTTCGAGATATTTTGTAAAACACAAAGCTAATTTTTTCTATCTTATAAGCCTAAAAAATAGTATCATCTTCAATAATTTTCCATTGCTCAAACAAATTTGTCAGGATTAAACTGAAGGGTTTCTTTTCCTCAACAGACCGAGTAACCATATAATTAAAAAATAAAAAATGGCAGGCTAAAATCCTTGTTGGTGTGAAAGTGCCACAAAAACACTATATCTAGATCAAATAGGTACAACATGCTACTAGCCCTTGGAGTCTATCTGTGCCAACAAATTAAAAGCTAGAGGACACTTTGATACACCGCTGCCTGTTAGTGTAAGCCCTAGCCCCAATATATTGTAATAAAATACTTTAGTTAATAAATGAAGCATTTGTTTTATCTATTGTATTTATGTGCATATCAATTGATAGAACTATCCAAGAATGTTGTTTCAATTTAAGTTATCATGTGTGAGGCACATGGTTGTAAGACCTTGAAACAAATGAGACTTCATTATAAATATTCCTAGTCAGTCATTGTTATGGGAATAACAAATAAATTAAGACTAGTATGCTCTCTCTGATAAGTTGAGTTCTGTCTTACGAATCATAAGGACAAGAGTGTCAATTAGAGATCATAGATACATGTTTAGAACATGGTATTTGGATTCAATCCACTCATGAGAACACTACATGGTACAAGTCATAAGTGTTTCTCATATGCAAGTTTTGTATCGGAGTTCTTAGACCTAAAATCTCTATGAAACTCTTTATGAATTACTGTGTGCTTTGACATACACCTAACGTGCTCATAACAGAGTGACAAGTACGGGTATGCTTGGGTATGCATTGATTCATGTTAGAGAGCATGAGAGAAGTGAAGGGATTACCCCTCTCTATAAGAGAGAAAATATCATCGATCACTTGATTAGTGAACTGAGAAGTGTATGGCCATACCGAGATGAAATAATGAGTAATCATTATTTATCTGAGAGTTCAGTATCACTAGAATATCAAGAAAGGAATTAATATATATAAGGATGACTAGTTTCATGCCTTATATTAATTCTGATATTTATGGGTAAGGGACTATGTAAAATTGCATTAGGTCACTAAATGCCCTATGCATTTTCATTTAATTTGGAATGTTATAATATCTTGCTAGAGAATATATATAGCCTTTGAATTAATTTATTAATTCATTGCCAACATTAAATGGACCTATAGGATCGCACACAAAGCATTGGGCTTAAAATATTTAAATAAAGTATTGATCATTAATTTGGGCTTTTAATTAAAGTCAAATTAATGTATGTAATAGGCATTATAAATGCTATTGGACCTTGGTCCATTAGAGAGAAAAATTCAGCCCACAAGGTTTAATTTCAATTAATTAATTATCTTGTATTAATTAAGTTAATTGAGTATTAAAGCCTAAAAGAATTTAAATTAAATTAAATCATTTAAATAAATAATGAAGTGGCCGAAATTTCAAGATAAAAATCAAGGAATTTCGGTACATGCACATTAATTATGCTAAGTGATTTTATTTAATTAAATGTCTTGTGTTTTATTTCAAATTTGAATTTTAAATTCAAAGGAGTTTAAATCAATATATATTACTTATTTTTAGGAAGTGATTGAAGTTGAATTAATTATTTTGAGATGGTAAAATTCATATCAAACACTTGCCAAAAGATAATGATATATATTAGAAAAGAAATAAAACCCTGGGGTTACAAGTGTGTGGCGTGAAACCCTAGTTTTTCTAGGTTTGGCATGAACTTCTCTCTCTCTCACACAAAATTCTTTTGGCCAATTTTTACAAGGAGAAAGGATCATTCCTCATTCTCTTGTATTCTTGGGTATTAATAGCACCTAAAAGAAGTACAAGATCAAGTCTTGTAGCTTCAAACCATAGCCATTACACAATACTTATTTTGAGAGCTAGTAATCTCGGTTTTTAAGCTATCTTTGCAAGTGTGTGTGTGAGAATAGAGAGGAGTGGCGTAAAGGCTATTCCTTGGCATTGGTGATCAAGATCTAAGGAGGATAAATTCATCTTAGTTGCTAGTCATCACCAAATTCAAGATTTAAAAGGCATCTAAAGTTGTAAGTTTTAAAATCCTAAAATTGCATGTTTCGATTCTTGTCATGGAATTGTATGGCATGTATGATCAAATTTTTTTGTTTTCTGCTGCGTGATCTTTATATGCATACCATGTCATATTCCATCACTGCCATCACTAGAAATTTAACTCAAAATTTTATCTTTATCCAGATCCTCAAACTCTAGAATCTTACTGTTACTTCGTGTGCAAACAGAGCCACTCAAAGGCATTGAAAAAAGTTTTGCGGATAAAGGGACTTACAGTATAAATCGATCCCTTTAGAACCCCTTTAAAGCTTTTAGACCTAATTTCGAACCGAGAGAGATCGAATTCTCAAACCAAATCAGGGAAGAACTTGCTTTGTCGAAAATTGAAAAACTTCTTCCATTTCTGTTTTTCAATATATTGGGCTACATCTTATGCTAATTTGACTAATTCATCCCATACAATAATTTTTTACGGTAGCAAAGGGTGATTCTTTACCAAAGTCTCAATCGATTTTGGTGGTGAAGAATCTGGTTTCTTTGATCTAGATGAGATAGATTTTGGTGTGGGTAATAGTGTGATTTGGGTAGAAGGCAATGGGGCTTGAAGTAATGGTGACGAAATCCGGCAAAGGTGACATTTGGCGAGGGTTTCAAAACGACCCATAGTGGCAATTTGGGTTTAAAAGAAGGAGAGGATTAAGGGAATAGGGGAGATGGCGATTTTAAGAAGATGGAGAAATGATGAGTTTTGAAAAAAAATTAACTTTAAACACAAAAATAAATGAATTTTAAGAAATAGTTTTTCCTAAAATAAATTAAATTCAAAATTTAATAAGAATGAAATGAAAGGATTTGACAAGTGAGAAACTCTACATGTTCAAATAATCATCACACATGGGGAAACTACAACTTTGCAGTTATCAAGGAGCGAAAAACAAAAAGACACCAAAAAGACAAGACTGCCCCTATGAATTTTTAAAAAACATACAGATGGCATTTAGGGTTAATAGAGACAATTTGCATATATTTTGACAACTGCATCACATATTTTAACCACTTAAACACTTAAAGATCACGTCAAATTAATCTATGGCAAACTAAGGATAAATATAATTGCTTTTTTTTTATAGAATTTAGAATAGAAAAACATGTATAGATTTCTAAGCATAATTTTGATAAAAACGCACCTTAGAGGAAAAATCAAGTTTCCAAAGTACCCATTCCTAGTTTTCTTCTCAATTGATAGAATTTATCTTCTTTAAGAGGCTTGGTGAAGATATTTGCTATTTGATGTTATGTAGGAATAAATTCCAGCAAAATATCTCCTCTTTGCATATGGTCTCTGATAAAGTCATGTCAAATTTCTATATGCTTTGTTTTTTAGTGCAGAATAAGAATTTTAGTAAGATTTATAGTGTTTGTTTTGTTAAAAAATATTGGAATATATTCAAATTCTATTCCATAATCCTTTAATTGCTATTTGATCCACAGAATTTGAGAACCACATCCACCAATTACTATATATTTGGCCTTTGTAGTAGATAAAGCCATAGAATTTTACTTTTTGCTTGACCAAGTAATCAGAGAATTTCCCAAAAAATGACATGCACAAGAAGTGTTTTTTTTGTCAATTTTACATCCAGTATAATTAGCATCAAAATATCCAATAAGGTCAAAAAAGTGTTCTTTGGATATCATAATCCCAATTCTTGCGTTCCTTGTAGATATCTCAAATTCATTTTACTGCAGACAAGTGGGACTCTTTTGAAGCTAATTGAAAGTGAGCATATAGACATACACTGAAGTTAATATCTGGTTTACTTGCCATTAGATATAGCAAAGACCATATCATACCTCTATATAATTTTTCTTCAATATTTCTGCCTTTGTCATCTTTGTCCAATATAATAGATGAACTCATAGGAGTACTAATAGATTTTGCATCAGAAATTTTGTATTTTTTAGCAATTCTTTCGTGTATTTCACTTGACTAATGAAAATACCATCAGCACATTACTTAATTTGGTGACCTAAAAATAATGTTAGCTCACCCATCATGCTCATTTCAAATTTATTTTTCATAATAAAAGCTTCAAATTCTTTGCACAAGGTAATGTTAGTCGAACCAAAAATTATATCATCAACATATATTTAAACAATTAAAATATTAAGATGATTTATGCTTGATAAAAATAGTGATATCTACTTTTCTTCTATTAAAACCATAAACAAGTAGAAAATAATTTAAGCTTTCATACCAAGCTTTAGGAGCTTACGTCAAATAATATAAAGCTTTTTTAAGTTTATAAATAAAATATGGATGTTTAAATTTTTCAAAATCAGGGGATTGTTCAACATAAACTTTTTCGTTCAGAAAGCCATTTAGAAAAGCACTTTTAACATTCATTTGATATAATTTGAAATTTTTGAAACATGCAAATGCACACAGAATTCTAATAGCTTCTAATCTAGCTACAGGTGCAAAAGTTTTATCAAAATCTATACCTTCTTCTTGATTGTAGCCTTGAACCACTAATTTAGCCTTATTTCTAACGAGATTACCTTCCTTATTCTAAATACCCATTTTGTTCCAAGGATAGAACAACTTGAGGGTCTAGGCACCATATTCCAAACTTTATTTCTTTCAAACTGATTTAACTCTTCTTGTCACACCATTTACGGAACAGTTTGGTTCGAAATAAAGATAGCAATAAACGGTAAATTTTTTTTACTATCGATCAATTTCGATACACTTTAATACTTTTACTTCAAAATTTTCTATTCATTCGATAACATTTTAAATAATTAAACATACAATAATAAAATTCTTGAAAACACTTTTACCGACACTCACACATCAATAATCATAATAACAATAATCAAAGTACAATTTAATCTTTTACCTTAATTGTCTACGTATATACATGCCATAATACAACTCAATATAGCTCTATTTCTTCTTTTCTGATCCTGCTCCATTGTGTAATATGCTCCCGCAATACTTCATAACCTGCAAGCAGTAAACACTACGTGTTGAGCACTATACCTGCTCAATGGTGACTACTAATCCTAGAATTTATTACATAGATTATGCATCTTTTATCTTTATTCTATTAGAAATTTATTTTTAATTCCGTTAACACTAATTTCATTATCCACCCACATTTTGACAATCTTTTTACTTTGTTTTTAATCCTTTTACTTTGCTTTTCATTACTTTCATGTGTATATCAATTTCACTTTTACTTTTACTTTTACGTTTCTTCTTTACTTTAGCTTTTACTTTTACTTAACTTTGGTTTTACATCTTTAGTCACATTCGATTTAATTATCATTCTATTTAATGATTTATATTGGTACTCGTATGTTTAATGGTTTCAAATCTTTTCGCTATTTTATTTATCAATTGATTTTTTAGTTATCCAATGTGTGATATCATTATAATTTTTCGCTATTTATTCTTTATTTTACTTTAAATTTTTAACTAATTAAAACATTACTATTTTAAAGGCTTTTAAGCTTTAATGCAAAGTGATACAGTTATTTTGGGACACTTTGCATACAATCTTTATTCCTTTTCCTAATTGAACAATTAAGTGCATTTTTATCGTTTTATTTTTTATTTAACTTGTCTTCCAGAAATACATTATTTAAGCATAAGTTTTCACTTAAGGATAATATTTTTACTTTTTGACTTTAAATAGGAGATTAGTACTATTTTTCAAACTTGTTATTTTTCAAAACTATAATTGGTATAT
>JBBPFJ010001131.1:0-24337 GCA_037975025.1 Excoecaria agallocha
GATGAAGCTGAGTCTCGGAGTGTGGAGAGTTTAGCACTTCAACCGATTTTACAGAAATTGAAGATGATACATAGAAGTTGTCTCACGGAGCAAACTTGGATCTTAGTGTTGCTGAAGCTATCAGCATTCAGGAAGTTTTGTTTTGTTTTGTTTTGTTTTGTTAATTAGCGCCTCAGATGTTCACGCACTCCCCGTTCTAAAATCGACACGTGGATAGCTCTCATGAATAGCTGAGAATCGACCACGTGTTCGGCTGCTGCCAACCTATTACTATGAAAAACAGCCTTGTCGTCTGACACTCTGGCATGGGCCATACAGACACGTGGTGCAAGATCTTTGTGTCCGCGCCATATCTCCACCGTCCTTTTCAGCTAGCACGAACAGCCATACGTGATTACAACACGTGTCCTGCATTAATGTGGGACCCATATAATTGACAAGTGGATGGTGTAGATAGCGTAAGCGGAACTACATCTCAGTAGATGATAGAGACGTTTCGCTGAGAAAGTGTGTCGTACACGCGCTGCAAGTGGACTGGATAAAAGAGATAAATAGTTATGGGTGGAATGGACACGTGGAAGCGTCTGCTGGATAAGGTGTTAATCAAGGATGAGGTGGCGACACGATAGGTTTTTGAGATGGTCCCAATGAAATAAGCTTTATTTTGAAACAGATGGTGTGAAGGACTAGAAGGTTGGTGTTGATGCATGGAAGCCACGTGTGTCGTGCTCGGCGATAGCATCTAGACCGTTAGTTACACTTGTAGGGGTGTAGGTCTCATATGGCTGGAGCACATGTAAGCAAGGCTGAAGCACATGACAAGCGGATGATTTATAATTAATCTTTGATGATAAATAGATTTTTTTAAAGAATTTTTTATTTTTTTTATATAGTTATATTTTCATAATATTTATAAAAAAATTTAAAAATAATATTATTTTAAAAAAAAATAAAAAATTCGATTGAATCATATCGAACTGATCGAATCAAAAATTTTTTGTCTCTCTGATTTTATATTCGGTCCAATTTTAATAACATTATTTTTTAGTGATTGGTCACAAAATAAAATAGGGATAAGATAAAATTGTATTTTTTGAATTTTAAGGACCAAATTTCTGATTTTTAAAAAATTTCATTAGTCACGTGGGCTAATTATTTGAGACAAAAAGTCTAATCGTTAATACTTTTTAGGGATTAATTACTTTGGTCCTTAAAACGTTTTAAGGATTAGATTTTCGGTCTCAAGTTTCGCTAGTCACCTGAAAATAATCTTCAAGGATTAGAAATTTGATTCTTAATACTTTTCAGGGATCAAAATATTTTTAGTCCTTAAAAGCTTTTAAGGTCCGGTTGCAAAATTTGGCCTTTGTTAGTCATTAGTAGCGGAGCCTTTAAAGACCAGTTGAGGACTGGGTTTCTGGTCTCTATTGGCCTTTGAGGATCGGTTTTGTACTTTTAAAGATCGATTTATGGTCTTTAAAGGTAATTTTTCTTGCATTGCAATTAATTTATTTTGCAGATTTGTAGATTTCTCGTCTCATTTCTATTCAAGGTGGTAAAGCATCACTCTAAATACTGTTTTTCTTTATCTCCATTATCTGTGCCTCTTTTTACACCTTGGCAAAGCAACTTCTTAGCAACTGAATGTGAGGTTTATGTCCCAATCAAGCTTTTTAAAAGGCCCCATCGGGAAGGTATTTAGCTTGGGAAACCCATGACAAAAGAGAATCCGGGTTGGTGAAAATTCGCCATCCTTAATACTTCTTCATGTTAAGTAATTGAGTTTTCACAAATGAGTTGATAGTTTGCAGCCTTACAAAGAGATTTTACTTAGATACCTTTTATGATTTTATTACCAACCGTATTATCCAGAGATAAAAATTAACGAGCAGGTGAAAATACTGTAAGAGCTCGAAAACAATAGTAGCGCAAAGAGTATAAAGATGGCACCACAAACTTAATTTAAAGTTCTGTATTGAGTAACACAGCAGCTTCATTAAATGAAAATCCTCTGGACTTTTTCAATGAGAAATTCTAAACTGGCATTTTTATCACAAGCTTGTCCTTCCATGAAACTGTCAAGAAATTGATACAAAGAAGTGAAACATTATTGTATGATTAGGATCAAAAATTGAATTTAAAAACAAAAAAAAAATACATAAACAATTGAATTGAAGTGTTTACCTCTTGATATAATAGAAACAGAAATCAGCCAAGATGAAAGTTTGAACAGTTTCTGCAAGAAGAGCCGTAGGAAGCCACAAGTATCCACTTCCCATCAAGAACAGATTAAACACAGTGGGTATGAATAGATGAGCAGATTATTTAGTAGAATTGTGGAATTGTAAGGTATTTACCGTGTAGTATAAAGGCATATTGTCTAGTTCCTTGATGTAGGTGGAGTTCAACTTGAATTGAATCATGTAAATAACCCAAATAGTTGCAATTAAAGTGGCAAAATCTAGCACTGTATGAATGTTAGCTTCCATTACCGCGCTACATGCCAATCTTACAGCTAAAAATAAAGCTGTGAGTTGCTGAGTTTTAAGTGAAAGACCTGAACAATGTAATGCACACCACAATTATCTTCTCTACAAAGTAATAATTGTTTGTTTTTTTTTTTGGAGTTTAATTCCACAATGGTGGTTTTGTACTTCACCCCTTTTGTTTTTATTTTTCTATATAAGTTCAAAAAAGGAAAAAAAATTGTTGAAAACAAACAAAAAAAAATTATTGAAATGTTATTTGATGTGCATGCATAAGCATTTGAATTGTTCAATTTTAAAGCGCGTATAATTTGACGATTTAAATTCTCACACACCAGCATTTAATTACTAAGAAAAAATTGGTGCATTATATTCTTTAATTTGTCAAAAGAAACAACACGAATTCCGCATATGAATTCTTGCCTTCTTGGTCGTGGTGGAAATTCGACTCCAAAAACAGACTTCATTGTTTTCAAAAATTATTTAGTTATGTTTTATGTGCAATTTTAAGTTAAGCCATAGTTAAAAATTACATTATCTAATGAGTAATCAAAACCCTTTTCTAATTATTTGAAATAAGTAATTTGATTGAAAGTTTTCACTCTGTATAATTTAATCATTTATTTTGACTTCAAAATTAAAATACTGAAAATAAAATAACTTATTATTCATATTTTAGACCCCATTTTATTCAATATTTTTACAAATAACTCGATAATAAAATAAGCAAAGTAGTATTTTATAAAAATACGGAATATGGACAAATTACACTCCATTTTATTCTACGAACAAGATATATATTTCTATGAGCGGGCAACCGAAAATTCAATTATCAAATAGTTTTAATTTTAATTGAGTTATCTTATTGTTAAAATTCGAAATATAATGATCAATTATAACATTATCTCCTTAAATTTTATTTTAACTTGTCTACTAATTTTTTGTTCAATTTTAAAATATCGATATTAGAAAAGAAAATTCAAAGCCACCAAAATAGAACAACAAAAATATAATAATCCATAGTCTTTTACATAAAATTAAAAGAAAAAAGGAAAAAAAAAAAGAAAAAGAATTAGGAGTTTAATTACCTGAGCAGGTTTTCTGGGCAGTAAGCTTGTAAATCAAGACTAGAATACCAAGAGCATGAATAGACTCCGAGGCAACAAAGAAATGATTATGATCTTTAACCGTATATTTCAGACCAACCAAACACCCCAACCCTATAAACACTCCAAGAAACGCTTTCACCGCCATCGATCGCCGACGCATCCACCCGTACATCACATTCACCGTTGAGCTCCTCTTCCTCCCCATGGTGGTTGCCGATCAATTATTCTTTCTTTCAATTTAGTTTTTTAACGAAGAAACTAAATAGCAATCCAAGAGAGGAGAGGCGTTCCGCAAAGACACGAACACTTCATGCAGTTGGCCTGGTGTGTGACTTGATTTATGTAGGCATATTTGCCAGTCACCTGACGACACGTCGTTGTGATTTATTATAATATCCTGAATTGGAAGATTGCTTGCCCTTTTTGGTCCGCTGATTTTGACATATTTCAGACTTGTGTTTTGGTTTTAATTTCTGGATTTGTTGGATTTTCCTTCCCTATAATGGATTGATCAAGAAATCGACTGCAGCATTTCACCATAACTTGCCCTTTTCCTTTCCATATCAAGAAATAATTGAACCTTCATAAGATGTTGAAGGTTATCAAAGGCATGAAAACTTTAAACATTGATGAATATATAAATGTCGTATCTGCATATGCGCAAATGAGGAAATTGGCCCACGAGCTGCAGCCCCTCATCGCTGATTTCTTGACATTTCACAAGCTCCAAACTTTCAAGATAGTGAGCTGAACAAAGTACTTCCATGCCGAAATCATTGAAGGAATACACATGGTCAAGAGCTCCCGAATAGGACACATCTGAATCAAACTAAGGATTCCATTTAAGGTGAATGATGAAAAAGAAGGAAACTCCCCATCAGAAAAGGATAACCTGACAGATTCAAGCATTGGGCAGTTTTGAGCCACTGCTTTAAGACTTGCATCTGTCAATCTCAAAGGGTTGTTCAGCAGAAGTGGCAAGGAGAAATCAGAAGGACCTCGGAGAGAAATACAACGAAGGTTTTTTTTTATTTTTGGGCTAAGCCTATAATATCATAGTCCCTCACCCCGACACACATGTCTAAATGAATCTTCTCCAAGTTCTTGCATTTTCCTAGTACACAAGCGAGCCCTCTGCCTGGACTGATGATGCAATTCACTAAGCTGAGTTCTAACATTGCTTCGCATGGGACCAATTGTTTTTGCCATTGATCTACAGTCAAGCGATCATAAACCTTCATATACCTGTAATTAGCATCTACCTCAAACTGCAACTTTTTCAGCGTGCTCCAGCTAGATCCTAGCTTAGTCAAATCATGCTCACCTATCACCCTACAATTCCTAATCGAAAGGTCTTCGAGCGTTTGAAGTTTGCCAAGGTATTCTAGCCATTCAACACTAGTGACATTGAGACATCGATTAAGGTGGAGCACAGTAAGATTTTTGCAACCGACAACAACAGATAAAATGCCACAACCAGTGATCCTTGGTGTGAAATTGAAAGTCAATGCTGAAAGCTTGACACAAGACGCTAAATGGTGAAGACCCACATCAGTTATGAATGTGCAATAGCTTAACGTGAGATCAAGCAAAGATGGACACTTATTAGCAAGAATCTCAAGGCAATGGTCATCTAACTGCTTTTCTAGCTTGGACATCCAACCGGAATAACTGATTTCTACTTTTAACCAAGTTAGGAAATCTATTGCAGAGAGAAGTTAGAGCTTCATTAGCAGGATCTAACCCACAACCAAACCGAAGAGATTGTCTTTGATTGCTATCCAATTCATACAGACGCTTAGATACTAATGAAACAGAATTTCTATCAACAGTTTTCTTGACTCTGCTAAGTATTTCCCAAATCAATTGGTCCGGTAAATTATCCATCCAAATCAGATTCCTTTCTTACTTTAACAAAGTCACATCAACAAATATCTGCAAATTCAATGCAAGGACAAAGATGAAATTCTAAATCTAATAAAACGGAAGCAATCCTGGTTTAGCTATATATAGTCACACCCTTGTTAGAAATATCAAATAAACTCTACCTTCAATTGAATTAAAATGATAAAAAAATATGGTTGACAATTCATATGTAGACCATCTGTTTTTTCCCCTTGAACTTTCCCAAAATCCATCCGTAACATCTCATATAGCACGTACAAACACAAACCTTTTTTTTTTGCTAGTCTAAATTTCAAACATAACCCAAAATTAGCATTAAAGAGGATAGCTAGTTACAGAATCACACAAAAAAAGGTATGAAATGCAAAAAAGTTAAGACGCCTATTCTGCAATTGATCTGAAAAAAAACATCACACTTTAAGATAAACCTACAAAACGTTCATATTCTTAATGTCAAAAACAAAAAAACACGCAAGATCCATATAGATTTTGACATGACAGGACAGAATCGAAAATTCACTCACCGTTATCAGAATCAAGCATATGAAAGCATTAACCTATGTATTCAACACCAAAAGAACCAAACTTTACCTGGAAATAGATAGAAACGGAAGATTTGGATTACGAAAAGTTTCGATTTTTAAAGTTGAAAAGAAATTTTGGAATTGGGAAGCTTGTGTAAAGAGTAAATTTGAATAATATGAAAAAAAAATTGGCATTAAATTAATTATAACAATTACAATTTATAACATAAAATTATAAAAAAATTAGAAAAAATTTAATTTAATTTTACTTATGCAAAATAATTCAAAATAAAAATCACAAAACAAACCTAATTTACTAGTCAAAATTTATGTTGTATAAATTAATAGCTAATATTATAAAATAGATTTGATATTTATTGAAAATTAATATGCTTGATTTTAAGTCAAATAAAATTTTGATAATATTAAATGTTATAACATAAATTCTAAAATAGAACAAAATATAATTGAATTTTATTAAGTAAAATATGAATACCAATATATAACAAAAAAACATATATAAAAGTTAATCAGATACTACATGTAATGCCTCAATCTCTACCCAAGTAGTAATTGGATATGTTTTGATGTATCAAGAAGATAATATGAATAGATAAGTATTAGAAGTATTGTATATGTTCTTGGGTAGCAAATTACAAGTGAGGACATAGAGGTAATTATTGTAAGAGAGGAGGGGCAAAATGGTCATTTTACATTGGACAATTTATGTGGCTAGTTAAAGAAAAATTTCAATTTAGGGACTTAAATAAAAAGTGAGAGTATAAGTTTAGGGTAGAAGTGTGAACTTAGAAGAAGAAGGGATTTGATAGTAAAGCTTAAAAAGATCTAAGGGAAACCAACAGGAGCTTGACATGTTTCTTCTCTAGAAATAACTTGAAACCTTAAGAAATGGGTAAAAAGGCAAAGAATGTGGCCAGTCACCTCAAACCCAAAGGAGAATAGCCATTTCATCATTCTCTAACCCTTAAAAACACTCCCAAAATATGAATCTCAATTCCCTTGTGGAGAGAGAGTTTAGGGGTTACAAATTTAGGGTAATTTCTTCTTCTTCTTCTTCTTCTTCTTTTCTTATCCTCTTTTAAATTAATAATTAATTTGAGGAAGGATTTATAGCTTTTATATGTTGTTATGTGGATTTCATCTTATTTAGAAGCTCAAACTAGAAAAGAGAAAGAGAGAGAAGAAGAAAGAGCTTGAAGAAGTTGAAGTTTAAAAGAGATATGGAAATTCTCATAGTGTGTATATGTGTGTATTGGATGTTGAATTTTAAATATATGATTTTGAATGTTATTAGATGTTTTGTACATGAAGAACTAAGCTTGAGAAGGTATGGAACCCAAATTGTGCATGGAACCCTTGAGAATTCGAAATTCTGCTTAGGATTCACTTGAACAACTTGTACTTTATTGATGATATCGTGAGTTATAGTAGTGGAAATTGAGAAATTTCAATTGTAAGTGAAACTAGACTTATAGATATTCATTTCATATGAAAAACTCGAAACCTAAATCAATTTGCATGATGATAAAATTCTAGCTTGAACTTGGTTGTTGGCTGATGCCCTGTCATTGGGAGCAGTCTGTAATTTTTATTAAATATCTAGAGATTTAAAAGTCTAATTGGGGTGATTTTTATTTTTTTTGGAAATTAGAGACATAGGGATATAACTTTGTAGAAGGAAATTTTTGCTAAAAATGCCGTTTTATAGGTCAAAAAGGGCATAAAATTCAAAATTGAAATTCTATTTCTGGGCAGAATGAACCTCACGATTACTAGATTTTTTCTAATAACCGTGAGGTATCCCAATTTTCAGTCCAGATACATAACTTGACCTATGTCATGGTCATTAGGTATTATCTAATGACCGTGACCCCTCTCAAAAAGTATAGGTCACGGTTATTACTTTTTTGGTAATGACCATGAGGTAGTTTCGACTCAGTCCAGAAACAAAAGGCAACCTATGTTACCGTTACCAGGTATTACCTAATGACCGTGATCCTTTCTTGTTCCTTTTTTAATTTAAGATAAAGTCCCAAATGACTATTAAAGATAGTCTAAACTCTTATAAACATAATTAGAGTACTCTAAACATAAGAACAAAGATAAATAGTGACTTTATATATAAAGTAATATGATAACATATAAAGAAAAATAAAGTAAGTTGTATGGGTATTTAGGATATTATTGGATGGGATATATAGTAACATAATTAAATATGAAGAAGATATAAATGGTCACGAAGATTCTTAAAGGTTTTATGGTTAATGAATGTAAACTTACATTAAAGTTAAATTGTAATAATGCGTTAATGTTTTTGAGGTATGTTATTTTAAGTATAGAAAATGTTTGTATATATATACGTATACATATGTTAGATGACTAAAGTATAGGAGTTACTAATGAATATTTAGGATATATAGTGACATAATTAAATATGAAGAAAATGTGAATAGTCACATGGATGCTTTTGGGTATTATAATTAAGAAATGTATAGTTATATATATGAATGATTAAGAATGAATTAAGGTTCAAAATTATGTTAATATGACTATAAGAGAACCTTTGTACATGTATGTATATAGATACGTAAAAAGAGCTAATTATGTTTATTATTTTTTCTTGCAAACTTCATGAATATATGTTAATGTATAAGAAATGCAAAAGTAAAGGTATAGTATATGAAGCATGAATATGTCTATTTGAATATTATGGTATCATAATGATTATAAGCTTATTGTTTAGTTAGTAAGAAGATTACAAAACGATAGTTTGAAGAGTATAATTTCTATGGGCATTTGTTGATGCTTTTCTGCCCTTATTTAAATTAAAAATAATAGACAGTTTAGCCAAGGCATTAATTTAATAAGGTTTTCTTAAATAGTTCAATTTGAAATATGATAACATAATGATATATGGTTTTAACCTATGATTATATGGTTTGATCAAATTATATTGTAATAATATGTTCTGTTATGGTAATAGGAATTTATATCAAATAGTTCCTGTTGCTATCTTTGCATAACTACTAAATTAGTAAAAAAAGGATGTCTATGTTATGATGGGCTAATTCTTAATAAATTAATTACATGTACAATATTTGATCAGGTCTAAGAATAGTTATTCTTTGGAAATAGTCAAGCTTGACTACAATTTTATTCTCACTTCTTGTTTTATAAAAATTGTATAAGTATTGGGCCATAAAGTATTTAAATTCATATAAACTACCGTCTTTTATTATGCATTTTGCTAAAGTATTAAACAAGAAAACTGGTTGACACGTATGTGATTATGATAGAATATATAGATGATTATTTATGATCTAATAGACTATAAAAGTGAACTAAGAGGGTAAACTATGAGTATAAGTGGAGACGTGGTTAGCATAAAACCAAGTTGTATGTGTCAATACAATACTAGGTGGGTGCTTGCAAGTACCAGATTGGTCAAAAATAGTATTTTTCGATAGTGAATAATGATACTGGGGTGAATAGTATCTTTCAGAATCAAAAAAATATTTTAATGGACCATTGGAAAGAGGAGGTTGGCAGGAGTTCAAGAATATAATTTGAACTGAAAATGAGTTCAAATGGATCATCAAAAGTCAAAATAAGAAAAAAAATCACAATTTCGATTCATATAGTGCCTGAATTGACTAAGATTTGATCGAAATTTTAAAAATAGCAAATGACCTCTAAAAATCATCATAATTTTTAGATCTACATTAAATGAGATGTAGAATCATATAATAGAAAATACAACTAAATATGATTTAGCAACGGAAAATGTAAAGATACAAATACGGTCTTATTTACTCCAAATACTTAAAATATATCAATCGAAAAATTATGGATGTGATATTTTATTAGAAAATGATTGGTTAACAAATTATTATTCTTTAAGTATTGGATCTCAATATATTAGGTTAACAACTCCAAGTAGGCATCGAATTATTTATCCCAAACTTCCACAAGCATATAAATGGAAATCCTCTCCATTAGTTCCTTGCACAGCGAATCGCGGTGAGAATATAAGAAAATAATCTATACAAAAATATGCAATAGAAAATAAAACTAAGGAAAACCTAGCAATTTTAAAAGAAATTAGCTTTTTATTAAGTAAATGTAGAGGAAATAATCCTATAGATAAATGGGAGAAAAATGAAATTTATGCTAAAATAGAATTAAAACATAAAATACATATACGAAAAAAAAGAATATTTTATAGTAAGGAAGATGAAGAAAAATTTTATATACAAATAAAAGAATTATTAGAGAAAAAATTAATTAAACTAAGTAAAAATTCATATAGCAGTCCGACTTTTATGGTCAGAAATCATGCAGAAATAAAAAAAAATAAACCAAGAATGGTTATAAATTATAAAAAACTGAATGCAACAATAAAATTTGATAGATATTTAATACCTAATAAAGAAATTATTCTAAACAGTATTAAAGAAAAAATTTGATATTCAAAGTTTGATTGTAAATCTGGATTTTGACAAATTAAAATGCATTCAAAAAGTAGAAAATATACAATATTTAGTACTCCAAGAGGATATTATGGATGATTGGTCATGCCATCTGGTCTATGTAATGCACCTAAGATATTTCAGAGAAAAATGGATAATATATTTAAAGATTTAAAATATTTCTTTTTAGTTTATATTGATGATATAATGAGACAAACCATGGAACTGGACATATGCTGACACTAAAGCAGTAAAATAAATAAAAGACTATTGTAAAAATTTATCAAAGTTACCCCTACCAGAAGAAAATGAAGAATTACTATTAGAAATAGATGCTTCAGATGATTATTGGGGAGTTATTCTAAAAGTAAAAATGGAAAAAAAATCTATAAATATGCTTCAAGAACTTTTAAAAGTACAAAAAAGAATTATCATAGTAATAAAAAGAATTACTGGCACTAAAATATACTATAGAAAAATTTGAATTAGTCTTGTTACCAAAAAAATTTATAGTAAAAACAAATAACACTCAAGTAAAGTCTTTTATTACAAAAAATTACAATGGTAAATTAGCCCAAAAAAGGAAAATGGGATGGCAAGAATATTTTACCAACTTTGATTTTGATGTTGAATATATTCCATAAAAGACAATATATTGGCAGATTTACTTAGCCGACCAATATCTAGGAAGTAGATTAACGAGTTTTATTGCATGTATAGAATGGAGAAAAGTGCAGAAAGAGTTTCCAAACTCATTTCAGAGAAAAATGAAGTAATGAAATCTATGAAGAAATCTATATCTCGTATTATAGAAATAGATAATAAGATTAACCAAATATTTATGAATTATGCATAGGCTCTTTTACGCTCTGTTCAATTTTTGGACAGTCCAACATCATCACATGAAGCAATTTCGAGAAATATGATATCAACATCAATGGAGAATATTACTTCTCGATTGATAGCTCACAGTGATATTTTATTATCATGTCAATAATGGAATGATGATGAGAGATCTCAATTAAACAATATAGAAATAAAAAAAAAAGCAATGGAAAATAGACTTTTTGAAAGCTTTGAAATATTTAACAAATGTGACTAATATAGTTGAAATAAGCACTATTCTAATCAGCGAAACATACAACAAAGCAATAATTCATCAAGAAGCAGAACCCAAAATGGTACGTAAATTTTATCGTTTTGGACTCATCCATACCATATACTCTGGAGAAAATCTTGAAAAATTAAGTATTTACCAGAAGAAATCAAATCTCATGTTGAGAATTTTAATGGAATAACAAAATTAAATAAGATTTATGTTCATGTTTTCAGCATTATTCCTGAATGGGATGATGTTAAAAATATGAAAATACAAATAGAAATATTCATCAAGATGGGCACTACAACATAGAAAATTATCCTAGAAGATCAGAAAACTTTCTATTTACATTCATTGATCCCTAAAAATCTTTAAAAAATGAGATTAAAGAATATCAAGACAAATATAAGGGCATTGAGAGAAATTTTATTTGATAATAAAAAATATTATATCATTTATCAAAATAATATTTTGATCACCAATCCGACTAGGGAATGACATCAGAAATATCCGAAACAAATTCCATACTAGACTGGTATCAGAGCCTAGGAGAAAATAAAAAATATTAATAATAAAATAAAATGAGTGAAAATCACAGAATAAACGAATTAGAAATCTCTTATAATATTAACGTTGATATCGAAGCCATAGAAAAAATTTATGAATTATATTTATCTGAAATAGAAATATTAATAGAAATAGATGAACTGGAAGATGAGTTTTCCGATATTAGTCTTTAAAATGACAAGTTTAATAAGTATAACAATAAAAGAAGCTTGTGATAAAATACTAAAAATATGCTATGACTTAACCGGAAAAATAAAATATTACAAAAAAAAATTAGAAAAATGAGAAATGAATGTTTATATATGGAAATAAATAATATAAAAGAAGACTATAGAATACTTAGACTGCAAAAAATACAAGATGAATTAATTAAAGTAAAAATTGAAACAAAAAAAGATTTAGAAAAGATAACAGAACAAATAAATATAGCTAGTATACCATTGGAAGAAATATAAATGAACCCTCAAAAAAGATCTAAAATTATAGAAAAGAAAAATATATAACAAATATAACTAAGAGAATTAACCATTTAAAGTAAATAAAAGTTAATGAAAATATAATAAAATTATTAATAGATGATTTAAATTTAATAAACAAGAACTAAAAAATTTATTATAGATAAAATGACTAGTATACCTAAAAAAATTTGGAGAATATTTAAATTTATTAAATTTATCTACTATATGAAGTATTAATAAAATAATAAGAGAAATGAACTATCAATTAAAAGTATTATATGACAATGAAAATGATTATCAAACACAACAAGAGATTTCTAAAAATTTTAGGCAAGCATCATTATAAGAAATATAAAGGAAAGAAAAATTAATTGTAAGATTAAAGGTAATTTTAATAAATATAAGAAATGAACTTAGAAGACAGCAGGGATAAAAGAATATGTACTAAAAAGGGAATTATCCATGTCAAGCTAAATTTGGTTTCTAGTGAAAGTGGTTTTTTTAAAGATAAAAAAGAAAAAGTGGGTAAAAATGAAAAGATCCCAATTATATAAATTAACTTCCCTTATAATCACAGGTGTAACATTGTTTGGGGGCCTCATTTCCTATATTTTGGTGCTTAGGACTATAAAATTCTATAAAGGTGATATTTATAAGAAGATCAGGGAAGAAACAGAAAATGCTGTGAAGAAGTAGATCACATGCATGTGTAGGCCAACTTCATTTTCCTGAAAGAAGTTTTTTATTTCCTTCTGCATAATAATTAGATTGTATGGATCAAAAATAGTTTAAAACCAAAGTTAGTTTTATGATTAAGAGTCTAAAATTATTTTGATATAGCTATGGAAAAACTTATTTAATAACATTAGCAAAATAAAATTATAGGTTAGAAATCACAAAATTTACTACAGATTAGATATTGCAGATTGCATCAATAGACAAAGCGAGAACCTTTGAACATAGCGAACTTGTTTAGTTGGTAAACAACAGAGAGTTATGGCAAAGCTGGTTCAATGCATCAAAAGACAAATAGCATGAAATAACTTTTATTTGGTAGTGGTGGCATGAATCCAATGTGCCCAGCTAAGCTGGTGCCAACATCCCCCCCATCTTCACTTATGTAAATGTTAAACATCTTCATTTTCAACTCTTTCTCCTATTATTCTTCTTTCTAGCTTCTAAGTGCACCATCAAATCTCTAAACTGCGATTTCATTGGAGAGTAGCTATCTTAAGATATAAACAATAGATGCAAGTGCTAAATATACAGTATAAATAAGTAGCAAATTTTATAAGAACAAAATTGGACAAGCCTGTTCTTCAAGGTCTCGAATTTTATTATCCTTTGCTCTTGAGGCTTTTTGCTCCCTGAAAATGTTTAAAACCCAGGTGAGAATAGCATAGCGTTTGATAGAAATACAACAGATGGCAAATCTAGACATGTGGTTCTATTCATACTAATATTAGATTTGGAAAATTTTGCATGACAAATCATCTTCAGATATAGCCGTAGCTATGACACTGATAAACAATGCACGAAACTATTTTCATCAAATTCCCGATCAAACACAAGGAAAATAATCCAATAACTCAAGCACAAGCTAAAGGTTTGTCATGCGCATACCTCTCATCAATTTCCAGAAGTTTTGCTTTCAATATCTCTTGATTTTTCAATAGATTCTCATTCACCTGCAAGCAGAAACGAGAGAATGTAACGACAATTAAAAAAACGATCAATCTTAATATTTCAAAAAGGAACTATATCATAAACAATGATATGAAAGTATAAATTCCAATGCATCCTCGTAAAAAAACCATCAACAAAATTCTCATTAAACTACAGCCGGACTTTAGAGAGTGATACTTCATCAAGAAATTTCTTCTCTTTACGAAATCTATCCAGCTTAGCCTGCAATTGTGCAACAGCTTTCTTAACTGCTGAAATTTCTATTTCATTGTCTTCTTCGACTTCTTGCAGCGAAGTCTTGAAAAAAAAAAAAGAAAACCACATGAGTTCATCTGAACACATGCAAGAGTTCACTAATGTATCCTAAAAATATATCCTATCCATCTTATTTTTTTATATCCAACCATAAAGGAATAAGATAACTGGTTCCTGAAGAAGAATCTACAGACATTGGTAGTACAGTGCCATCCTTAATTTCATCTGAAACAGCCTTCTACTCCATTGTTCTTCTAGCTTCTAACTGCACCCTCAAATCTCTCAGCTGCAATTTCATTGGAGTGGCTATCTTATGATATAAACCACAGATGCAACTGCTAAATATACAGTACAAAAGTACCAAATTGTTTAAGCATAAAATTAGACAAACCTGTTCTTCAAGGTCTCGAATTTGATTATCCTTTGCTCTCAAGGCCTTTTTCGTCTATTTCCCTAAATATTTTATTATTATAATACTAATATTTGCTTAAACCATGTAATCTTTCAATTAGATTTATTCTAAATTAATTAATTCCTGCTTCATATTAAATTTTTATTATTCAATTGATAAAATTTTCGGCAATATAGTATCTTAAAAATCATGATACCTAAACCTGTAATTAATCAAATTAATACTCCCAAATAATTTTCTCCTCCTCCAGAACTTCATTCACATACATGGAACTTCTAAGGTTTAATTCCCAACAAAATCATAAGTCACATGCACACATGCATATATTATACACATCAACTACAAAATGTTACTGAATTTTAAAATCATCATTATATTACAAACTATACATTTATTTATTTTTACATATTTTATTACATAACTAAAACTCCAACAACTTTCATATGTACATGACACTCAATCATCTCCGGCTGGATCCTCAAACCTATCCCTGCGCGCAGTCAAGATAAAACCACGAGCTAAACAACGTTATCGCTTAGTGGTGCATACATTTATATAAAATTTCACCTAATTATTTTATTTACTTAAATTTAATTATAATTACCTTTTTATCCCTATCAATTTCTTTTATTAAATTAATTTCAAATTTATTCTTTTTATATCATAATTTACTTCTCATTACTTTAATGATTACTTTTCTCACTTAATTTCACTTATTTAAATAATTAGGTAAAAAATTTCAATTAAGTCCCTAAAGTTTGACTTTTTCTCAATTTTGACCAATTTGATCTCAATTTTGATCAATTTGATCTCAATTTTGATCAGTTTGACTATATTTGACTTTTAATTTAATTTAGTACATAAATTACATTTTAATCTCTTAAATTTTTCTCAGGATGGCAAATTATGGTTTGATCCTTGAACTAAATTTTATTTACAATTTTATCCTTTTTAGTTTGTTTAGCTATTTTAATCTCGTTACTCACCCTTTTTTATCGTAATTACTATTTTACCTTTAGTTTATCGCGTAATTACCGTTTTACCCCTACTTGACCACTTAATCACATTTTTCATTTTATCTCATTTATTTACATTTTTAATATCTTTAATGCTGTAATTACTCTTTTATCCTTGTTTACATGAAAAATTATGATTTTACCCCTAATGGTTATCGGTAGAAATTCTCGAACCGGATAAGCGGGACGAGAACTTCAATCACCACAATGTACTGGAGTGACCACACAACATGGGATACGATACATTTCTCCAGCATACCATAATATCAATGTACATGTACTGCAGTGACCGCACAACACAGAGTACAATACAGCTCTCCAGTATATCATATAATATGCCGGCTAAGCAATATAATCACATTTCATAGTATAATTAAAAAAAATTCACAGTAATACCACGATGTATATGCCCCATATGGCTAGTCATTCTATCCTGAGATCCTAGATTACCCACTACACACTAAGGACAATAATACTGTTCACATTATATCACATTTTTTTACACTATTATTTCTTATAATTACATTGTATTAACATCATTAGGACTTAATTTGCATCCGTACAAGCTTGTCAATTATGAATTTCATATACAGAGATCTAATACCATGAGAAAATAATTAAATTATGCCTTTAATCACACATAGACCATTTGACCACTTAGTGAATTTATACATTCATTATGTTTCATTTTCCAATTTCATGCCACACATAATTTTATATCCATTTTAATCATGAATATAATGAAATATACCATATTTACATTAAAATTCTTAAGTTTCACAACTTTCATCATTATGTAACTATTACATAATTAGGTACATTTCTTATTTTCATTCTAATCAACATTATTGCATTCCTTATATCTCAATTTATCCAATTATTGTTAAATACTAAACTAATCATCCAATTATATTTAGGTTACCTAAGGTACCCAATTCTGCCAACATAGTTTCTCTCTCTTTTATTTTAATTTCTTTAATATTTCAAGTTCCTAATGCCTTAATTTATCATTATATCATGTTATCTTAAGTTATTTCACCATTTCATGTAAGTAGAGATAGTTACATAATGTAAGATTTGTGAGAAATTCAACTAAAATATTGAAATTGAATGTAAATTGCATCCACTAACCTCTATGTGGCTTGAAACACTCCTATTTCTCATTTTTCTTTCCTTCGCTCTTCTTGTTTTTTTCTTCCTCCTGTTTTTCTCCTTTTGGCCGAAAATGAAAGATAAATTTTCATGAGTTTAAGTTATGATTTTAAGCAATTAAAATTTACTACAATACTCTGCTAATCATACTCTATATGCTCATATATATTTTCCCAATTAATTTCACCTAAAACTTATGAAACCACTAAATTAGGTAAAGTTTCTCACCTTAATTTCTTAATTTCATGACTTCTCCTTGCTGCAAATCTCTTTCTAGGTTAAAGAGGAGGTCATTAATTACCTAAGTATAGAATTTAAGCTTTAGATTTGGAGAGAAAAAGCTTGTATGAAACAAAAATGGAGGAGAGGGGAAACTAAGTTAGGTTCGGATTTTGCAAGGGAACAAGGGAAAAAATATGTAATTTTTGAGAGGTTTGCATATTTTTCTACACCCTTCTATGTTTTTTTCAGTGGGTAAAAGGAATGGACAAGATTAATTCTCTAACTATTAAATCTAATGGTTTGAAATTAAGCCACTTATCACTCAATTCTCCATTCCTACACACCCATTCACCATAAACTTGTATGCATATGATTATAACTTCCTTTTAATGAATTTCATATCCCATTATGCTTAAAATACTCGAATTAACCCCTCAATTAATTTAATCTCGATTTTTGCACCATTAATATGGAATTTTCATTCCACATATTAGAATGCCCTGAAATTTTTTTCTGCGTGTCATAGCATGTTCAAGAACACGTGATTAAAATTTCAGTCTATTTCGATATCGTTTTGGTATACTTCTGGCTTCGGTAATCTGGGCAGCCAGTTCGAAATCCAAGATCCCAAAACTACCATAACATTTAGTTTTCACTTCTGAACATGTAGTTCTATTCATACTAATACTAGATTTGGAAATTTTGCATGAGAAATCATCTTCAGATATAGCTGTAGCTATGACACTTATAAAAAATGTAAGAAACTATTTTCATCAAATTCTCTAAAAAAAACAAAAGGAAAATAATGCAATAACTCAAGCACAAGCTAAGGGTTTGTCATGCGCATACCTCACAAAATTTTTACAAGTTCTTGCTTTCCACGTCGCTCTAGTTTTCAAAAGCTTCTCATTCACCTGCAAGCAAAAATGAGAGAATGCAATGACAATTAAAAAAATGATCTTAATATTTCAAAAAGGAACTACATCATAAACAACAATAAGAAAGTTTAAATTCCAATGCATCCTGATAAAAAAACATCAACAAAATTCTCATTAAACTACTGCCGGACTTTAGAGAGTGATCCTTACTTCAATAAGAAATTTCTTCTCTTTACAACATCTATCCAGCTTAGCCTCCAACTTTTGTAGTTTTGCTGCAATAGCATTCTCAACTGCTTCTGAAATTTCTATTTCATTGTCTTCTTCGACTTCTTGCAGCGAAGTCTTAAAATAGAACTAAAAAAAAACACGAGTTCACTAATATATCCTAAAAACATATCCTATCCATCTTACTTGTTTATGAACAAATAACATATCCAACCATACAGAAATAAGATGGTGTATTTATCTTATTTTTCTGAGATTGCCATTTCAGCAATGATAGGAGATACGAATGAGTAAAACACAATGAAAATCAAGCCAAGGGTCAACTAATCCAATCACACCAAATGACAGAAAAAACTTACTAATTTTTGGGTCTCTAGTTGGGTGGCCAAGAGTTCATTGTATTCATTACCAATCTGTGAGTAATTTGAATGAGATTATTCATTCGGCGACTAGCTGATCAGAATAGACGAGAATGGTTAATCATGGGGGACTTCAATGAAATTCTTTCCCAATCAGAAAAGGTGGGGGGTATTCCACGCCAAGAGGCTGCAATTAACTCATTTAGGGAAGTGCTATCGGAATGCAACTTGTTCGACATAGGCTTTAGTGGATATCCTTTTACATGGGACAATGGGAGACAAGGGTCTGAGTTCATCGAAGAAAGACTGGATAGATGTGTTGCTTCGAGTTCCTGGATTCAAAAATTTGAGAGTGCAAAGGTTTTCCACCTCATGGCAGCAGGTTCAGATCACATCCCCATTCATGTCAAATTAAAAACCGACCTACCACATGCAATCAAGATTAACCGATTCAGATTTGAAAAAATGTGGACTCGAGATCCAACGTGCAATCACTCCATACAGGGGGAATGGGTACAAGGAAAGGGATGGATAGACAATATCACCAGGTGTACGGACAAGCTACAGACTTGGAGTAAGGTTTCTTTTGGCTCCCTGAGTTTTCAAAAAAAGCAGGTTGTGAAAAAGCTACAGAGTCTAGAGCCAAGGAGAGATGATTATTCCTTGCAACAGCGTGCTCGCCTAAAAAAAGAACTTGCAGAGATTTCTTTGAGGGAAGAATTGAAGTGGCAGCAGAGATCAAGAATTCAATGGTTAAAAGAAGGGGATAGAAATACAAAGTTTTTCCATGCTTCTGCTTCAAAGAGGCGAACCACCAATCGGATTTCAAGATTACTAAATGAGGAAAACCAAGTTGTAGAGGGTCAAGAGCTCGAAGAACACATTATCCAATTTTATGCTAAATTATTCTCTTCAAAGGGTCATCGGGTAACAGCAGCCGATCTTGATTTTATAGTGCCAAAGGTAACAGAAGAAATGAATACTGTTCTTGACAGACCATTCACAGAGGAAGAAATCTTTAAAGCGACTCAAATGATGCACCCTCTTAAGGCTCCAGGTCCAGATGGGTATCCACCTCTATTTTTCCAGCACTATTGGAAAATCATTGGGAAGGATGTTGTTTACCAAGTATTAAAAATCCTTGAAAAAGGTGAAATCCCGGATCGACTAAATCATACCTTGGTGTGCCTAATTCCAAAGGTAAAAGATCCAACTTTTATCTCTCAATACCGTCCCATTAGCTTGTGCAATGTGATCTGTAGAATTGCTTCGAAGGTTATGGCAAACAGGCTGAAGAGGATTCTGGGGGAAATAATTGATGATACTCAAAGTGCCTTTGTTCCAGGCAGATTGATTACGGACAATGCACTGGTGGCCTGCGAAGTTTTCCATCACATGAAGACGGGTGGAACGGGCAGACGAAAGTGTATGTCCCTTAAGTTAGACATGGTTAAAGCTTATGACAGAGTTGAGTGGACCTTTCTTTCGGCTGCTATGGAAAGATTGGGTTTTTCACCCAGATGGATTGAGAAAGTAATGAGACTGGTGACTTCAGTGTCGTATTCTATTCTGATAAATGGTGCCCCAATTGGTGAAATTACCCCCACTAGAGGCCTCCGTCAAGGTGATCCGCTGTCCCCTTATCTATTTCTTATTTGTTCGGAAGGTCTCACAAGTTTGTTGAACTCTGCAATAATGTCCAAAAGCCTTCATGGAATTCAGATTTCAAGAGGAGCCCCGGTAATATCCCATCTACTTTTTGCAGATGACAGCCTCCTCTTCAGTCAAGCATCTATGTCTGAGGCGTCAACTGTCCTCGCAATCCTGCAAAGGTATGAATCTCTGTCGGGTCAACAGGTTAACATGAGCAAATCAGAAATATCTTTTAGCAATAACGTTAATGAAGATCTGAAGAAGGAGGTAACTCAGTTCTTGGGAGTTAGAAGGGTTGAACACCATGAACTCTATTTGGGCTTACCGACTGTGGTTGGACGTTCCAAACGCACTATTTTCAACCGTATTAAAGAAAAGTTATGGCAGAGATTGGAAGGATGGAAAGAGAGACTGTTATCCTGGAAGGGGAAAGAACTTTTAATCAAAGCAGTGGCACAGGCAATTCCAACCTACATTATGCAATGTTTTAAGCTTCCTATAGGCTTATGTCACGAGTTGCAAGCAATGGTGTGTCGATTTTGGTGGGGCCAGAAAAGTAACGTAAGGAAGATCCACTTATGCAATTGGCTTCAACTATGTAAGCCAAAAACAGATGGTGGGTTGGGCTTCAGGGATTTTGAAAGTTTTAACAAAGCTCTACTAGCTAAACAAGGGTGGCGAATTGTCACAAAACCAAGCTCCCTCCTGGCAAGAGTCCTAAAAGCTCGATATTTTCGGGATTGTTCTTTCTTTGAAGCAGCATTAAAATCCAATTCTAGCTACACGTGGCGTAGCATATTAGCTGGGAGAGATCTTCTTTGTTCAGGCTTATATTGGAAAGTGGGCGATGGCACAAATCTAAACATTTGGAAGGAAAAATGGATCCCTCAACCTTCTACATTCAAGATCATTACCCCCCACAATGGAGAAGCGAGTAATCTGGTTGTCGCCGATCTCATCGACCAAAATGAAAGAAGATGGAACTGGGATATCATTAATAATCTATTTTTGCAGGTTGATGCAGAGAGAATTAAAGCAATCCCCCTTGGGTTAGCAGGCAGAGAAGATAGACTATGCTGGTACTATCACTCTACAGGACACTACACTGTCAAGAGTGGATACAAAATTGCTATCCAATCCCAAGGTGAAGATCAAAGCAGAGCAGAACCTAGTCTTGCAAATGCTGGATACTGGAAGCGACTTTGGAATCTGAAGGTCCCCCCAAAAGTGAGTAGCTTCCTGTGGCGGGCCTCTCTAAATGTTCTACCTGTCAAAGATTTGTTGCAAAAGCGCATCCCAAACATTTTACCCTCCTGTCAGCGATGCCACAAAACAGAGACTGCCCTACATGTTCTTAAAGAATGCCAGTTTGCCCAACAAATATGGAAAGAAGCGAGTCTGCAAGCAATTCTAGGTACTCAATCTTTTACCTTCAAATGGTGGTTCGAAGAGGTGATGGAACATTTATCTATTGAACAAATTAATTGGTTTTCTTTTGTCTGTTACCAACTGTGGGTTGCTAGAAACAAACTGTTCCATGAACGGGTCCATATGAATGGATCCCAAATCTTGTTCGCCTCAAAGAACCTCTTGAATGAATATGATTGCTTAGCTTCTGACACAGAGAAGGAAATCACCCCATGCTGCATCAAAAATGGAATATGGTGTCCTCCTACGCCGGCAGAAGTCAAACTCAATGTGGATGCAGGAGTAATTGGGTCAGACAGAGTGGGGTTGGGTATGATTATCAGGAATGAACATGGAAGGATCCTCGCCTGTGGCCAACGTACGGTAATTGGATCATGGAACCCTTTTATATCGGAAGCCTTAGCTATGATCTTTGGTCTCCAATCTGCTATAGAACTCGGTTTCTCTTCTTTGATAGCTGAGTCGGACTGCAAGTTTATTATTGATTGTTTGCTGAATGAGCTTGATTATTGTAATGAATTAGGTGGATTGCTTGAAGACTGTCGCTTAGAAAAAAATTTCTTATTATGTCGCTGGTCTTTCATTCGTAGAAGCGGCAACCGAGTTGCCCATTGTCTAGCAAAATGCTGTCAGTTTGCTCCTTCATCTACTGTGTGGATAGAGAATTTTCCTCTCTTTATTTCATCTGTTGTAAGAGAGGATTTTCCCTCCTGTTAATTTGTTTGGTTGTTGGAATGAAATGTCTTCCTTTCAAAAAAAAAAAAAAAAAAAAAAAAATTTGAATGAGATTATTGCAGCGTAAAGGACAGGAACAATGAAAGTGCAAGACTTCAACCTTGAAAAATAGAAAACATTACCGCCTCAACTTTGCTGTTCAAAAGAGCCACACTAATTTCAGAGTTTACACGGTCAAGACTTCCGGAGCCATCATTTGCATGTATGCAGTGGAAATTCACTTCAACCTTTTTCTTTTTTATCAGTTTTTGAAAGAATCAACAGGTGAACATAATTGTTTTCGACATAAAACCCAAAATGTTGTGTTTCCAATTCAAGAGAATAGCAGTGCTGCTTTTCTTTCCAATGTCTTATAGCATGTTCTCCCTTATAGCTGCACCAAAATGAGATAGCAGTTTTGAAAGGCACTCATTTTTTTAAGGAAAAGATTATGAGTAAGTGTTTGTACTGCACAAGAAAAATTGAAAGTGTTACCTCACACAGCCAACGAAACCACAAACAACACAAATCCATAGATTCTCAGAAGTTTGGCATACAAAACATGTTGATTTTTCAGGTTGTTGTTGGCACTATCGACAAACCTGAAATGAGATGTTGATATTTGTTGGCTGCTACCATATGCTTTTATTTGGAGACAACAATTATAATTCATAATACAGTACATGAATCGCTAACATAAACAGAGGAATAAACAACTCCTAGCAACAACGAGCGGAACCACATCGCATCAGCCTACTACTTGAACAACCCACTTAGAACTAAAATCAGAGCACATGGACACTACAAAAATAGCCTAAAGAAACCCACAAAACAGAGTGAATGCTATAGCATTCCCCCAAATTATACAGTCAAATTTATAGACTGTAGTATGCAGTGGGAATTCACTTCAACCCTTTTTTTATCAGTTTTTGAAAGAATCAACAGGTGAACATAATTGTTTTCAACATAAAACCCAAAATGTTGTGTTTCCAGTTCAAGAGAATAGCAGTGCTGCTTTTCTTTCCAATGTCTTATAGCATGTTCTCCCTTATAGCTGAACCAAAATGAGATAGCAGTTTTGAAAAGCACTCATTTTTTTAAGGAAAATATTATGAGTAAGTGTGTGTGCTGCACAAGAAAAAATGAAATTGTTACCTCGCACAGCCAATGAAACCACAAATGACACAAATCCATAGATTTTCAGAAGTTTGGCATACAAAACATGTTGATTTTTCAGGTTGTTGTTGGCAATATCGACAAACCTGAAATGAGATGTTGATATTTGTTGGCTGCTACCATATGCTTTTACTTGGAGACAACAATTATAATTCATAATACAGTACATGGATCACTAACATAAACAGAGGAATAAACAACTCCTAGCAACAACGAGCGGAACCACATCACATCAGCCAACTACTTGAACAACCCACTTAGAACCAAAATCAGAGCACATGGACACTACAAAAATAGCCTAAAGAAACCCACAAAACAGAGTGAATGCTATAGCATTCCCCCAAATTATACAGTCAAATTTATAGACTGTAGCCCATTCCCCTGTCCTACCACAGAGATAGGCTTGATGATGACGATACTTGGTTAGAAATAAAATTGGCAAATACAACCAGAGCTGTGCCAAATGACCACGAGGGGGACAAAAGTACAAGATGTTTGAAACAAGAACTGTGATTGAGAT
>JBBPFJ010001132.1:0-24318 GCA_037975025.1 Excoecaria agallocha
ATGACTTTCTTCTTTTGGGTGGCATGTTTTAAACCTGAAATTCAAAGAAATGGAATATACTTCTTCAAATTGAATTATATAATTATATTAAAGAATATATAACATTACTACATAATTACAATAATAACACATTTTGGTTATGAGATAATAAAACATACACAATTTAATCGCTATCATCACTTAATTGCACATCAAAATCATCCTCTGTTTCTGAATATTCTAAAATAAAGTCGGGCTCATCTTCAGAATTCTGCCCATCTATGGATTCCTCATCATCTCCAGATAAAATTTCCACAAATTCATTATTTGGATGATTTAAAATTTCATTCTCAAAACATACATTTATTTCATGTACATCCGGTTCTTCTTCCTGAAATGCTTCACTTTCTTTTATCTTGCTTTCTCCCTTTACCTGTCCATCAAAAACACCTCTTAGTTTAACTTTGCAAATGGCTAACCAATCTGACTTATCCCTTTTTAAGTTGGGATAAGGGACATAATGCACTTGGGTCGCTTGCATTGCTAACACGAATGGTTCAAATTGCTTAAATCTTCTCCGCTGGTTGATTTCAGTGGGATTATATCGGCTATGTACTTTTGTTCCAATGTTAGGAGTTGGATCAAACCACTCACACTTAAAAAGTACACACCATTTTATCGGCAATGTAGGATATTCTATTTTAAGTATCTTAATAATTTTGCCAAAATAATCCATCGGTTCCCCTTGTATACAAACCCCACTGTTTACTGTTGCCATGCTATGTCCATGCTTTTCTGTATGAAATTTATATCCATTAACGAAATAGACATGATATGATTTAACAGTTCATAATGGCCCTTTAGTAAGATCACATATGAGCTTGTTTTCTATTCTATTTTCAAAAGCCTACATAACAAAAATTTAATCAATACATATAATATTTTGTAAGTTTAGCAGTAATTGCAACAAACATTCAATTTTATTGCACTCTACAGACTTACATAATTTGCAAACCAATGTGGAAAGTTTTTATCCACTTCTTTATTGATGTCATCCTGTGAGTTTCCTGGCATTAGCTCACTTAACAACCCTTCGTATTCACTAAAAACATTATAAATTATCTTAGCTATAAACTCTAATCATCAAGAAAAATAATTTAGCCAATTTCAACTATAACATAAACTTACTTCACAAAAGGTTGAATTTCTTGGCAATTCAATAAAATGTAACCATGTGCAGCCTCTATTTCTTTCTCTGTTAATATTCTTCTTGTTGAGTGTCCATGTGTTCGGCCAGGATATTTGAAAATAGATAAGTTATCATCACTAATTCGCTCACCCCATCGTCATTACAAGGAACTTTTCTTTCTCGAGTGATCACATAAGGCTCAAAATAATGTGAACAAAATGTAGTTGTTTCCTCTACTAAATACGCATTACATATAGAGCCTTCAACTCTAGCCTTATTTTTAACATTTTTCTTCAAGTAATGCAAATTTCTACATTATAATTAGGGTAATTATATTAACTTTGTAATGTCCCCAGATGGCCGCTTGCCGATATTGTCCGCTTTGGGCCTTAGCCCTCACGATTTTGTTTTTGGGTCTCCCCAAAAGGCCTCGACAAGGGAGAGGTATCCATAGCCTTATAAGGACTATTTCGTTCTCCTCTCCAATCGATGTGGGATACTTTGACTGAATCCACCTGTATGAAGCAGACAATATCGGCAAGCGGCCATCCGGGGACGTTACAGTAGGTATCAGAGCATACAGGTGGATTCAGTCAAAGTATCCCACATCGGTTGGAGAGAAGAACGAAATAGTCCTTATAAGGCTATGGATACCTCTCCCTTGTCGAGGCCTTTTGGGGAGACCTAAAAACAAAACCGTGAGGGCTAAGGCCCAAAGCGGACAATATCGGCAAGCGGCCATCCGGGGACGTTACAGTTGGTATCAGAGCTGGTGCCGGATCGGTGTGTTGGCCATGTGGGCCGGGCCTGATGTGTCAGCGAGGGCACTGAGCCTCCTTAGGGGGGGTGGAGTCAGTCAAAGGCTCCCACATACAGGTGGATTCAGTCAAAGCATCCCACATCGGTTGGAGAGGAGAACGAAATAGTCCTTATAAGGCTATGGATATCTCTCCCTTGTCGAGGCCTTTTGGGGAGACCCAAAAACAAAACCGTGAGGGCTAAGGCCCAAAGCGGACAATATCAACAAGCGGCCATCCGGGGACGTTACAGATAAAATGCCTAGAATATAATATACCTAAATCATATGGCATATACAATAGAATCGGCTAGCCTTCTTGAAGGAAAAGTTATTCCACCTTAAAAGCAATACAGTAAGTAAAAATCTTCAACTATATTTACTAACCCAATAATGATTCAATAAATATGATTTATCAAACTGCAATTTCATAAATAAGATCAAGTAAAGCATTCACATCTTTAATAAACATAAAAATTGTAATAACGGTCGAAACTTTAAAATCAAAATCCAAACTTCCACTATAACTTATAATTCATAACTTTCAACTGTAAATTGATACATTTATCAGTCAGCTACTTTTTGATCCTGAGACAAATGAGAAATACCCCAGCCCCAAACACTATTATAACGAATGAACATAATTGTCGATGGCATGAGATTCCCTCACCTATTAAGAGAAGTGATACTGAATGTGGTGGAAGTTATTTTTCTATATATGTGGCTGGATTGGAAAGACAGTAGTAGATGCAAATTTCAGTTTATTTTGTGAAAGTGAAACCAGAATTGCACTGCATAAAGCAATGACTGAGTTAGATGCCCCTTACCCATTATGTTATGCAATAATACATATATTGTTGAGACTTCGACAAATCATAGTGAATTTGACATAAGCAAGTCTAAACAATCTGTTACCCTCTTATATAAATATTTCAATTTTTTTATGAATTTTAAATTTAGACAGCAGATAGAAAAGGATACACTCAGACGTGAGCTTGAGCAAGACATTAACATTCAAGACAAAATGATCATATATAGCAAACATCTGTCTAGGATTTTTCATACCTGTTACAATGGTAGCTGGTAACTACAAGAGTAAGAAGTCAAAAATTGATAATATTGATGCCTTCAGAAACAAAACATTACAGGTAATGACACTTAATGGCTCTCAAAATCACTACCTTCGCACTAATGATGTGAGCAATTGCAGCCATTTTCAAAAATAAATCAGTTAGGAATCAGCAATTGGCATCTCAAAAGTAATTAGCAAGTCATGATAACCAACTAAAACACACCAAGAAAAAAATAATTACAAGAAATAAAAACCATATATTTCTACACGGGCTAAAATGTTCGTTTTAGTCAAAATATACAAGCATGTTAAAATATTCAAGCAGCTAAAATGTTTTTCAAATCTTGATAAAGATACTACACTGTAAACATAGAAAGGAACAGAATGACCACTACAAAAAACGATTAATTAATTTTCGTCGCTAATTACCAGAATTTTGTCTCTAAGTTAAATTAGCGACGCCGCGATGAACAGTCGCTAAAAGGCCAGTAGCGAATATATTAGCGACGGAATTCAAATTCAGTCGCTAATTAAATTTCGTCGTTATTTTTTTTCCGTCGCTAATTTATATTCCTAATTAGTCATCTATAATAATATTTAGCGACTACATTTTCGTCGCTAAGTAAAAATTTAGCGACGAAAATGATGTGAGCAACTGCAGCCATTTTCAAAAATAAATTAGTTAGCAATCAGCAATTGGCATCTCAAAAGTAATTAGCAAGTCACAATAGCCAACTAAAACACACCAAGAAAAAAACAATTACAAGAAATAAAAACCATATATGTCTACACGAGCTAAAATGTTTGTTGTAGTCAAAATATACAAGCATGTTAAAATATTCAAGAAGCTAAAATATTTTTCAAATCTTGACAAAGATACTACACTGTGAACATAGAAAGGAACAAAACGACCACTACAAAAAAAACTGTTAATTAATTTCCGTCGCTAATTACCAGAATTTCGTTGCTAAGTTAAATTAGTGACACCACGATGAACAGTCGCTAAAAGGCCAGTCGCGAAGAAATTCAAATTCAGTCACTAATTTAGCGACGAAATTATTCTTCGCTAATTTTTTTCGTCGCTAATTTATATTCCTAATTAGTCGCTGAATTATAATAATAATATTTAGCAACTACATTTTCGTCGCTAAGTAAAAATTTAGCGACAAAAATTTGTTGCTAAGATGTTCGCCAATTATTTCTTAAATTATATCCGTCACATATTAGCGATAGTTTTCTATCGCAAATTCGTCGCTAAATTATTTCATAATTTAATTTTTTCTTTTGCTGTTTGTTAAAATTTTAATCCTGTATATAATGATCGTTATTTATTTATTTTCAACCTGTACATAATAATCTCACACATACAAATATATATTTATTCCAAATCAGATATTCCAAGATACACACATATATATAATTATTTGAAATATTACATAATATTATCCTTAAACAATCTCTCATGAAATAATAAAATAGTAAATATCGTACTAATTAGCATCAACAGTATCTGAAATGTCTTATTATAAAGACTACAAAGACAACTCAAAAAATAAAAAGGGTCATACATATAATGTTTTAGGGAGTGCTTGGAATGTTGGAAGTTGCAACCTCAGCCTGGTGGTTGATCAATGATGGAATTAGCCAGGTAAAGAATCCTGAATTAGTTTCCCTGTTTAATCAATAAGAAGCTTTTCCACAAGCTGTAGGGTGACCAAGACCACTTAAAAATCAAGAATGCACATTTCGCATGATGAAAAACATTATTCAACGTCTTCATGGGACTCAACATATTAATCATGAACAAGGAACTGCATCAATCATGACATATGCAATAGGAAAAAGACACCAAAAGACTAACCAGAGAAGTACAATTGAACCATGTTTTATTGTTCAATCGACAAACAACATGTATAACTTCTAATTTATTCACAGGTGCTGACTATTAGTGATAGACAATATAAATTACAAGTAAATAAGCAACAGAATAACCTCTGCAAGATTTACTACACTGTCTTCTGGTAAGGAACTTGAAGTTCTCTCTTGTACTTCTAATCTAGACTTTGGAGTCCGAGGTGAATCAAAATCATCAAGTTGGCCACAGAACACAACAGTTCCACTAGTAGAAGCATCTTCTAAAGAGGCAAATGTGCTGCTAAACTACACCATATTGTGATCATTAAATAAAAACAAATAACAAAAGGAAAGGAAATAGATATCTCATTAATAATCTCTTCATAACAATTGGCCACGAGTTATACTAGACTACTTTGATCTCGAAACATTGTAGATGACTGAGATCCTCTGGGAGTTCGAATGACAACAGTTCCTGATCCACTTAATGATAAATCATCCTGGAAATGAGTAAAAAGAATAACTTCAAAATGCTAAACTTAAAAAATTCTAGTTACATAATGAGTACATTTGGCCAGGTAAATCCAACCCTTGATTAAATTATATATAGACAGCAGCAGACAAAACAAAAACTGAATAAATTGACTTCTTGCTTCTGTACAAGCTAAATTTCTCAATTGGCTTTTACTATTTACATAGAAATTGCATACATGTATGCATCCATCCATCCATGCATACATATTAGGAAAGAATTGCTTGGCTTTTGCACCAAGTATGTTCAGTTTTTCAATTTTAAAGTTACAGATACAAGGTAGTAAGATCTACTTATTGACATGTGGACTTTTGCTTTTTCTTTTTTTCTTCTTTCTTTCTTAAACTCAACTTAGGCCATACAAATACATATAATACATGCATGGTTATGAAATCCATAACATGAGTATGTGTTTGTGTGTGTCTGTGTGAGAGAGAGAGAGAGTGAGTGAGTGAGGGGCAGGCTTACATAATCATGGGAATTGTCCTGATGTTCATCGTGATATGTATCCCTAGCATATTTACCAAAAAATAATTCGGGGGATTCCTGAAGAGCATTTCCAGATGTAGACAATAAATGGTTACCACTCTCTGAAGTTCTGATAACCTTGTATGAAATTTGTGTTTTCTTTTATCTAACCTGAGGAGGTCTTAAAACACTTCTTACAATTCCAGTACCCTGTGATCCACCTATACTGAAGTCCCAGCCAGCATCTCTCAAGGGCTTTCCCTGACTACTGCAAATTGAACTAGTACATTAATATGACTACATAATTATTAGATCACAATAAGAACACATGGCCTGAGGTTGTAAACAAATTCAATCCACCTGGCTTGGACAGTTCCTTCAGCGCTGACATCTCTTTTCACCTTCACAGTATCAGATGCTTCTCCTACTGTTCTTCGAAATTTCTAGGAGTTTCTACATCCTTTATTTGATACTTTGGGCGCTTTCTATTAAAATGACAATAGTAATGTAAATACTATACTCACCTATTACACACACACAGAAAATAATTAAAAAAAATGCTGGTTTTGGATGTGTGGGTCATATGTTACCACCAATTTAGTTTTAAGAATGGATGGCATTTTTTTCCAAACAAAAAGGAGATTGAAGTAAAGTAACAAGACACTAAAGTCCTTAGAAACAATAAAGGGAAGGAAAAAGGCGATAGTATACTTGATGAATCTAGATAGTTGACTTGATATGAATTAGAGAAGGATATAGTTAAATTGATGATATATATTAGGGGAAATTCTAAAACCTCCCAATATATACATCTGCTTTCAGGTAAAACCCTCTAAAGAAATTTTGTTCTATAAAATCTCATTTTAAATCGCTAAGAACCATCACATTGCCAATCATTACATCTAATTAATCTGTAAATAGAAATTTGTTGCATAAAATTACAGGTCAAAAAATTATATTAATACATATTATCACATTTTCAAAATGATTATGAATATTAAACTAAATTAAAAATTAGAGAAATAGAAATCTTTCCAAATGAATCCATTGCGATTCTCTTCTTACCCAACAGCTCTGAAAAAATACCAAAACTATTAGCCATGCTCTTCAGAGTGAACCAGCTTTTTTTTTTTTGCCTAGAGTCTTCAACCTATTTTACTATATAAGCCAGGAATAGATTTGAATACAAGCAAAACATGATTAAAATATAAATTCTATGGAACCTAAACATTTATTTGAGTAGGAAAAATAACAGGTTAGTTGATATGATATATTAGTGTTTCAATTCAGGTTGCAAAATAACATAATTCACTCTAGGTTTGTATCTCAAAAGCATAATTTAGTTATTATGCAGCCATTTATTTAATTACCAGGACATCTCCATCCTTTCTAAGCTCTGAGATCCATCCTTCATTAGCATTATGTCTACCCTCCAGTATTAAGCAGTATCTTCACTTCCAAAAAAAATAATCAAGAAAAATCTATATATCAGTATTTTGTGATGTGAAACGAACACAACAGTCCATAAATCTCCAGATGCACACAGCAGGAGTGAAGCATTCATCTTTTTGCATTTCTGCAAACTCAAGCAACTCTAGAAAGGTACGGTTTTCTCAAAAAGCCATAAATAACATTAAACCAGCAGACAAATTCATAACAAGGGCAGGGGCAATATATAAATAGCTTACCTCTATGGAACTGCCATAACAAATCCAGAGATACAGGTTGTAAAGCACGACGACTACTTTCAATTGATCTATGATGCTAAATCGGTGATGCAACAATATGTCTCCTCAAACAACTTGCACTCTTCACATTTATTTACTTAAATAATCAATTAACAAAAATAATTGATTTTTCCCCAATTCCATAAAATCCCTAGATATTTCTTCCCTATTTTCTTTAATTTCTCTCACAACTCATTCAATAACAAAGAAAAATCGAAGTGTACCTCGTGAAATAAAAGAGAAAATCGTTGCAAGGGGCTGCGCTTTGAGGAACTGAAGCACGGAGGGCAGCAGGGGGGCATGCTGGCACACGATGGAGAGAATGAGAGGAAGAAGAACAATGGCGTTAGAGAGTTGCGGAGGCGGCTGCTTGACGGCGAGGCGTGACCAGAGAGGGGCAGAAGAAGGAGGAGAAGGGGAGGATCGAAGGGGAAGAGGCAGTGGATTCCCCTAGAAGCAGCAAGAGGAAATTTATATCTTATCCTCCAAAACGGTATAGTTTTGGCTAGGAATGGGAAAATTTCATTTTAGCCCCCCTAACATTCTTTTTTTTTTTTTGCCCTTTAACCATTAAATTCTTATGTTTAAAACCCATATCAATTTTAACTTAAGCCAATAATTCTCTCTCATTTTTTATACCTATTTATTTTTATTGTAAACTGGATTGTGCTTAGGGTCGGGTTAAGTAACTATGCTATTCAATTAATTTAAATTCGGGGCATTACAGAGAAATAGGCAAATAATATCATATAAAATATTTTTAAAAATAATTAGTAAGCATAAATATTCACTTAATCTTTTTTTACTAAAATAAATTAATATTAGCGTCACAAATATTCCCAAGTTTCATTAACTTTTACCCTTATGTAACTATTATATAATTATATACATTAACCATTTTTCATTTTCATCACTACCAAAATTTATATATATATATATATATATATATATATATATATATATATATATATATATATATATATATATATATATATATATATAAACCTTCAAATTATACTTACTCGTATAGGATCCTCAATAAATTGATCCTCGTGAACCGGTATCAGAAATATTGCTCACATATTAAAAAGTATTTGTCGGATGACTCAAATTTTGGGGTGTTACAGATCAAATTCCCCAATTTCAGATTTTATTTCTTATTTCCATTAAGATAACTTATACTTTTTTAGTATTATGATAAGTTCATATTTATTTATTTTTTAAAATAAATTAAAATTTAATAAACAACCAATTTTATTTATTTGGATGCTAATTTTCATTTGACTATAGATAATTATGTGATCACACGTAATGAATACATAATTTATTAAGATATCTGAAGAAAAAGGTCAATTTCACTATGTGGAGAAAAAGGTCAATTTCACTATGTGGAGAAAAATGTCAATTTCACTAGTTCTTATTTTTCTACCATGTGAAGAAAAAGGTCAATTTCATCACTAGTTCTTATTTTTATCTTGCTATTGAAAATAACTATTTTCAATTGAAACGGTGGAGAGAGATGAGAGGAGAGAAAATGTTGTTTTTATATGTAGGGTAAATTTCTGAAATTATTAAAATGCCCCTACCAAATTTCATCATTTTATCATTGTATTCAAGGATAATTTTGTAAATATATATAACTAAAATTTTTAATGATTTAAAATTTGCTCAAAATTTTACCAAAATTAAAATAAATTATAAATTTTTCATAATCATTTTAAATGAAATAATAAATTTTATATTATTATTATGCAAATATTTATATTTATATTTATTATTTTTCATAATATGACTATATAATAATTATAACAATTACTTTATTATTATTACTAAAAATGTAAATTTTTTAAATAAATAAGTTTATATTTGGGGATAATTGATAAAGAAATCAATAGAATTTCTAATAATTCAATATTTGATTTAAATTTTATAAAAAAAAAATAAATTCAAATTTTTTATTATTATTATTTTAAATGAAATAATAAATTTTATATTACTATTTTATAAATATTTATTTTTATTAATCTTGAACACGCAAATATATAATAATCATAATAATTAGTTTATTATTATTATTATTATTAAAAATGTAAATTTTCTAAATAAATAACTTTAGATTTTGGTATAATTGATAAAAAATTATTATCAACTTATAAAATAATTTATAATTTTCAATTACAAAATAAAATATTGATTTCATATGGTCTATATTAAAATTATTTAAAACTATACATGAATCATGTGAGTGAAATATTAAAAAAATATTTTTTTATTTATTTGCGACGGATTAGCGGCTAACATTTTTCGTCACTAATTGTTTTACTATAACAAATTACTATTCACGACAGACAATTTCTGTCGTTAAACCGTCGCAAAAAAAGGAGCTTTAACTTCCCTCCAAAATTAGCAACTAAAATGTTCGTCGCTAAATTTTCTGGAACTAATTTCATGAATCCGTCGCAAAATTTGCGACGAAAATGATGCTGTCACTAATTTTAGTCGCTAATTGGCAGTTTTTTTGTAGTGGACGAAGAAATTATGACTCATTTTATTGGAAATATAAATCTACCAAATCATGTAGCAGATAAATTTAAGGCTCCATCAAATATATCCGCAGTTATTCTACTTTAACCCATAACCATAGATGTTTACATGGGCTACATTTGTATACAGAAATAAAAAGAAAAGATTGCTAAATGAAGCTGTGAGAAACAAATTTTTTGTATATTATGTTGTGAATTTAATTTTGGAGTTTATGTATTTGACACCTATTTGGATTTAATTGCATGCTTTAACTTGAATTTCCGTCATTTTTAGTCTAGTTAAGAAAATTTTTAGGCTAATCATTTTCATTTTACTTTGACAAATTAATGTACATAATGAAGGTTATGACTTGGCAATGCACTTTAGTGTAGGTTCTTTTTAGGTTGAGTATCTTTTCAAATGTGTAAACGGATTATTTTTGCCAATTTATTGCTTAAGATAATTTGACCTATAGCTTAAGTGAGCTTTTGAGCCTTATACATTGATATTTTTCTTGTATGAGAGCCTTAATATGCCATTTCCTCTAAAATTTGTTCTTGATAAATTTTGAGATTACATTTAGTATGAGATGTGCATGAAAAATGATAAGGGCATTTAGATTACACCATTTTGGCTTGCTTTAAAAAAAACTTACCTTCTTGACTTTAGGTAGCCAATTTTGAGCCTTAAACCTATTTTTGTTAAGCAACATATAATTAGCCAATATCCTTTATTAAACAAAAAACCTATTTCTTTGTTTTACCCTTTTTGTGAAGAGAAATAAATTGTTATATCTTTAGGAGATATAGATTGTTAATGTAAGCATAATGGTATTTAAAAAATGAGAGTTAAATTCCATTCTTCTCTAGGATCAATATTAGAACAAGGCTAGTTTCTAAAGAAAAGAAAAAAAATAAAAAAAATACAACGAAGAAAAAAAAAGAAAAAGAAAGAAAGAACAAGAGAAACTAGTAGTAGTGTGCCATTGAGAAGGGAATATGAGAAGTAAATTACATCATGCGATGCTTAGGCTCTTAAACAAATCTCTTATGAAATGGTAATATTGTTTCTATTCACAATTTAAGCTACTTAAATCAAAATTATCCTACCTTAACCTAAGCCAAGCTACAACCCTTGTAAGACCCTTTTGATTTCATGTATTATTTTATACTAGTAGTGGAGATGTTTACTAATTACAAGCTTATGGTAGGCAATGGCATGTTCAAGGGATGAGAGAAACACTAACCCATAAACACATTGAGTGAATAAGTGCTTTAAGAATATAGTGTTTGAGTGAGAACTACTTTAGGCAATATTTGGTGTGGAATAATGTTTACATGTGTTAAGATATTTAAGTTCTTAAGTTCACACATTCTTGTGCACATTTCGAAAATTATGAAGTAGCAAAGCACAATAATGTGTGAACTTAAGAACTTGAATATCTTAACACACGTAAACATTATTTTCCAAATGTGCCTCCTTTTCTTATCTCTAATCTCCAGTGAGAGTTCTTATGGCCTCATTTTCTTATCTCTAATCTCCAGCAAGTTCTTATGGCCCGAAACAATAATGTTGATTTTCGCGATGAACCGCATAAAAAAAACCTCCTAATATGGATACTGATTCAAAACAAGCTTCCCTTGCTTCTTTGAGTGGTGTTGTTAACTATGTATATGATGAGGATCGCGAGAAGGAAATTGTTTTGGTTACTAATGGCGAAGGAATCGATTCTCCTGGCCTTGTGTCCCTCATCGAAGCTCTAGTTCGTGATGGACATTTCAATGTTCACGTCTGTGCTCCTCAATCGTACATTTCTTCCTCTATTTTTCCTTCATCTTCTTTTTTCTGTTTGGTTATTGAGAAAATGCTGAAAATGATTTCAGAATTTAACAATTTGTGTGTGGTCGATGCAGGGATAGATCCATATCTGGTCATTCAGTGTCAGTCAGGGAGACGCTTACTGCTGCTTCTGTTGAAATTAGGGGTGCCGCCGCTGCCTATGAAGTTTTCGGTAATGTTGTAGTTTAGTGGCCTTTGGAAAATTAGAAATGATGAACTCTCCCGAAATTAATATAGTAAGATTTGTTGTTTTTACTTTCAGGTACCCCTGCAGGTTGTGTTTCTTTAGCGTTATCAGGAGCATTATTTTCTTGGTCTAAGCCTGTGTTGGTATGCATTTTCGTGAAATCCAAAAATTCATTAGTCCAGATTTGGTTTAAGTTACATTTTCTTTTAATGACCTGAGTTTTTAATGAACTTCCTGCATTTGATATGAAAGGTTCTACTCAGGTGTTGTTGCCGCTGCTAGAGAAGCATTGATTTGTGCAGTTTACCTATTTTTGTTCAAGAAATTGCTAGGTGACGTGAAATTAATCCTCCAGCATCTTTTTGAGGCTGTTTGTCATTATCATGGAATGTTTTTTCTTGTCATCAATATGATTGAAGAATACATTAGTGCTTATGAACTTGTGTTCTTTGTGATTATCTCATGTCCTTAAAATATTGCAGTTAATAGGAGACCTAATGAGTGGGTGAAGCTTGAACAACTTGACCTTGATTCAGTAGAGACTGTTGTTGATGAGAAGGTTGAAGTCTGGTAATTAGCTACTTTGAATGGTTGTACAAGAGCAATACCTTACTTAATTTTTACTTCAGATCTAAACATGTTCATTTATGTTTAATTTGGGCTTTTATTTGTAAATGTATCCAAACTACAGATTACACATGCTTGGATATTAGAGAACAAGGATTATGGAGGTAATGTCTTTGCAATCTTCATAAATTAGGTACTCATGTGATTCTTCATAAATTAGGATTATGGAGGTGATTCTTCATAAATTAGGTAATACATCTTCTAATTAAGAGAAGGCACTCGTGTGAGATTTTTTTTTCTTTCATAAAGCTGGAGTTTTATCTTGATGACGGTTGATTGGTTTTTAAATCATAGTTATGCTTTTAAATAACTGTTATTGGTTGGTTTTTAAAGTGATTTTTTCTCCTTCTTTGTTGGTCTTAAAATGCAGGAGTTTATTTAATTATGAGGTTGAAGTTAAGGGAGATGGGGTATCTGCCTCAGGCTATGGTGAATTACCTGACACTTTTAGGTTGGGGTTGTAATGACCTCAATACCGGGTCGGTCGTGAATAGTATTTTCTGGTAGTGAATAGTTTTTTTGGGCCCGAAAGGACACTCGAAAGTTGAAAATATTTTATTGAACCATTTGAAAGGAATAGTCATGGTGAGCCTAGGGTTGAAATTTGAAGTAAATTTAAAGTCAAATGGATCTTCAAAAGTAAAAAATACGAAAAAGGTAGCGAGTCAATTTTCCTAGCAGGGAAGAGAATTTGATTTTACATAAATAATTAAAAATAGTAAATAACCTTCGAATATTGCCAGATTTTGCGTGCCTACATGAATTTTTATGTAGAATATTTTGGTGATGAGAATGGAATTTTTCAGTGATACCGGCAATTATCGAATCGGACCGATAATTTTGAATCAAACCGATAACGGACTCCAATTGAGCCAAAAATTTATGTACTACCTATTTTTGATGTTTTAATAATGATGGAATCAAACTTGAAGTAATTTGAGGTCTGAAAGAGAGAGAAATTAAATTAGGCTTTAAAAAGGCCTAAATGGGTCTTAGTGTTTAAGGGAACAAAGCCCACTCACTTAAGCCTAATTTTGGCCCATCAAGAGAGAGTATATAAGGCTAAAAATCTGAAGGTTTTCTCCAGAAATCTCCAGCTCCTTCTCCCTCCATAGTGGCCAAACCACCTCTTCTCCATCTCTCTCTTTGCTTTCTTCTTCTTCTACCCCAAATCTCTCTTAAATCTCAACAAAAAAGATGAAGTTCTCTCTCTCTAGGTCACCCTAGTGGCCTTAAGCAAGTGATTTGAGCAAGGGAAGGCAAGAAATCAAGTGAAGAAAGGAAAAGAGGTAAGATGAAACTTGAAAATTTAAGTGATTTTAATTGGTTTTTTGATGTGTTCTTATAGTTTTTAAGGTGTATAAGCTAATTATGAGCTTGGATTTTTCATTTGAGGACAAGAAATTAAGGTTAGGAAGGCTAAAGAATTCGGCCAAGGATGCATTTATGGATAGATGGAGTTTTGCTTGGTGTCAAGTGAAGAAAAGTGAGGCGCTTAAGGAAGATTAAGCTTGAAAAAAGGTAAGTGACTACAAAATCCTTTAGTTTCCCTATTAATATGAATTTTTCTTAATTATGTAATTAAGATAAAAATAGGTAAAATTGTTAATTAATGAAATTATGTTAGGATAAATGAAATTAAGCATGAGAGGAAATGAAATGAAGGCTTTAATGAAAGAAAGAAAATTTTTAAGGTGAAAAAATGTTGATGGCCGAATTAAGGTGAAGAAATAATGAGAAAAATGCATGAAATTAATGTATGTTAGCTTAATTTAATAATAGACATGATAATTAATGTCTATAAATTTTTAGAGAATATTTGAAATTAATTTGAGAATTTTTAAGATTATTTATAGTGTATGTATTGAATGAAAATTGTGATTTAGAGTGAATTAAGTGATTATTTTAATGAAAAATGGCAATGACTAATAAATAATGCATAAATAAATTTTAATGAAATTTATTGAATTGATTTGGATTTTATTGGAATTTTTATGTGGATATGTACAATGAAAATAATTGAATTTTTAATGCATAATTGTATAAAAATGACAAAAATAATGAATTAATGTAAAATTAAATTAATGTCAATGACAAGAAATAAAAAGTCAACCGACGAACTTTTCGAAATAATTATTAGGTCATGAAAATAATAAGAATAATGAATTATTAGTAAATAATTCATAAATAAATAGAAATGATGGAAACAAATTGATACGTAAATAAAAGAAAGATAAAATGAGTTTTAAATGGAAAAAGAGACTTAAATGAAAGAAAATAAAAGTTTTGGGGCACAATGGTAATTTTGCCAAAGTGGGTGACTAATGAGTAAAAATAAGTAAGAAATAGTACTAAGGGCAAAATGATAATTTCGAAGACCTATCTGTGTCAAAAGATAAAGTTTTCATGGTATAAGGACTAAAATGTAATTTTATCCTAAATGGTAAAATAAAGAATAAAAGATGAATAATGGAAGAAATTATATAATAAAAATGAAAATTTATGATTATAATGGCAAAATCGTAATTATGTATTTGAAATGAACAGTCCGATAGAAAAAGTCAAATTATGCATGTTCGAGGCATAAGATAATAATTGATATTCATAGAGTTTCTAATTACATAAAAAGTAGAAAAATAAAGATGTGATTAATTTATCAAAATAAATTAGTCAACAAAAAGTATTAAGAGAATAAATGATTATAAAAATAATTCGCCGACGAAATAAAAGCCGGCATATCGAATAATTAAAAAATTGGACTGAAAAAGAAAAAATTGTAAAAACGTCAAGCCTAAAAGTATTGAAAATGATTCGTAAAGAATTATACAAGAAAAATAAAAGAAAAGTCAAAATTTGTATAAAAGATGAAAAATTCCAAGTGTTTGAGTGAATTATTAAAGAATAATTCACAATAGTGACTTGAAAAGACAAAGTGAAAGAAAATACGAAAGTTATTGAAAAGTCAAAAGTACTAAAAGAGTGTATTTACTCTGAATATAATGTACAAAGGAATAAAAGAAAGAAATTAAAGATTTTTAAATATTCAAAAACGTTTACAAATGTGATTGATTATGTTTGCCCTTAGCGATAAACATGTATTATTATTCTTGCTTAGGATATAAATGGCTAGCCATAGGGACACCTTATACCGCGGTACAAGTCATGGCAACTTGCTATGCTGTGGACTAGATCTCTGATCACCGTGGCATTCTCTGCTCTGTTATATGCTCTATGAGGAATGATTCCTTGGGGATCACTTCTCTCTCTGTAGTGGCCTTGTGGGGTCCACATCCTGCGTATCCTATCTGAGAATTCTGTCGTATTGCACTAGGGGCATATTGAAATAAATATATAGGTACTGTTTAATTGAATTAAATATAAAAAGTTATAACGAAAAACGATTCGTTTGGAAGAAAATGTAGAGTTGAAATAAATCTGTAAAGATTTTCTGAAAAGTGTAATTAAATAAAAAAATAATATTAATGTCCCTATTTAAAGTTAAAAAGTAATGGTATTAATATGAAGTAAAATTTAATGTTTAGGTAACGCTTTTCTAAAAGATAAGTTAAATGAAAAGTAAAACGATATAAAGGCATAGAATTATGCAATGAGGAAAAATAGAAGATATAAGTCCTAAACAGATAATTGAATGTGCGTAAATGTATAAAAGAAGGAAAGAAAGTTCTGACTACAAAGTACTCCAAAATAGGTATATCGCTTTGTGATTAAGCTTATAAGCCTTTTAACAATAATGTATTTATTAGACTAAAGTTAAAGTAAAGAAATAGAATAAATAGTAAAAAGTGAAATTAGAATACAGATTGAATAATTGACCAGTAAAACAAGTATTAAAACTACTTTTATTTTTGGTATTAGTAAAGACACGAGTACTAATTCACATCGCTAAATAAAATGATAATTAATTGCTATGGCTAGAAGATAAAGTGAAAGTACTAATAAAAAGTAAAAAGTTATAGTAAACATTAAGGTAAAGGTAAAAGTAAATCTGATATCGATCTACCTAAGAAAAATACTGCAAAGTAAAGTTGAAAGTTTAGAAACAAAAGAACAATAGTTATAAAAATGCGAATAAGTAACATGAATACTGATAACTGAAATATAAGAAAATGTTTAATAGAATAAGAGTAGCAGTAGCATAAATTACGAAATTATGCTTATTCATGGGAAATTCTTGGATTAGTAGTCACCACTGGGCATATTTAATGCTCAGTACGTAGTGTTTACTGCGTGCAGGTTCTGGAGTGTTGCGGGAGCACAGTACATTGAAGGCCTAAATTGGAAGAGAAGATTTTTGTGTTAGTTAATGTAAGCTTTTGGTATGTATATACTTAGACGGTTAAGGTAAAAGCTTGAATGGTATTTTGAATATATGTTTATTTGTCTTGGATAGTATAAGATTTGATATGATGTTTTGTGCTTGTTTTAAATTGTTTATAAGACTATTATTTGATTCTGGAATTATTGTAAAAGTATTTCAAGCGGTATGGATTGTTCGGTGAAAAAAACTTACCATCTTCAGCTAAGTTTCGTTTTAAAAAGGACTGTTCCGAGAAGGATATTACAGGAGTGATGGTACAGAAAATGAATTTTCACCCTTGAGCAACTTGGTAAAAGCTCTACTGATCTATTGATTGTAGTTTTTTTTCCATAGCTTGTAGAATTATTATTATTATTATTATTATTATTATTATTATTATTATTATTATTATTATTATTATTATTTTGTGTAATTGATTTTTGTAATGCAATTCATAGTTGATAAATTCTTGATTGGTCACGTTAATAAGAGTGGTGCTATTTTTAACTCTACAAAGTTGAGGTAATTATGGTGCTCAGATTTTAAATTGCACATTTCCATCAAATGTGGTTGATATGGATTTATGATTGATACATGCCAAGTTATTAAAACTTTAAATCCTCTTAACTGCGAAGTGTTGCTATTTAAAATTCTTGTCCATTATACACATGCATGCATATTGAAGGTGGATGAATGGTCAGCATTTTAGAGCACTTCCATCAGAAAAGTTAATCAAACTCATTGGTGAAAGGTGGAAGAGCATTGGAATCCTTGTGGACTCAGAAGGACCATTTGTAGAAGTATAGGATTGAAGAGTCTGTTCCGATGACATTTGGAGGATGATTTTGTTTTCAGATGTTTGGGTCTGCTATTTTTTCTCTATTTGGAGGATGGTTTTATTTTCAGATGTTTGGGTCTGCTATTTTTTCTCTATCAAGAAATAAGATGTTTACTATAATTGATTATGTTATTATTTTTATTGAAGATTTCACACTCCTAATCGGAGGACTATTACCACTAATTATAAGTTAATTGATTAATTTTGATGATTTTAATGCTAACTGTCTTCGACTTAAATGCGAGTCTGGTTATATTTACTTATATCATGGTTGTCATGCAGGTTAGGTTATGAATTAATTGGAGGATTTTTACTTAAACTATTCAAATTGTTTGAGGTGAACAATTTGTTTTACTTATTAGGCTTAATTCTTCTTTACATTTGCTTTATATTTTAATTAAACTAATGCAAGAATGGGGCCAATTTATTCTCCTCATCTTGCTAATCCACTAGATCTCACCAAGTTTTCCTTAATTTTCATCCACACTGTACATTTTCTCTTCTTTTCATTTTCTTCTTTTTTGTGTTGTTGATTGCTCTAGGTTCTCAATTATTGTTCTTTTCTATGCCTCTTTGATATGGGTTAGGTTGTTTGCTTTTTTTGGGTGGATGGCTGCTACTTCAGTGAATTTTTAAGTTATTGAGAAAGCTTTATCAAGTATATATTTTTAAGTTATTGAACTGATGTTTTGTGAATGATTTAATGGGACTGTTTTGGTTTTTATCATGAATACTTTGTTGCTATATCTTTGTTTTGTTTTTTGGCTGCTGTCTCTATGTACAGCCCTAGCTTGATGTTTGCTGCTGTCTGTGTGTACAACCTGAAAATTTGCAGCAGTTGTTGAAAAACTTCAATCTATAAGTATATATACTCAATTTATTTGCTGAATGATTCCCAACTTTACTTCTCCTCTGTGCTTTTGATGGTATCTTGATGATATTTTTATATTTGTTTGTTTTAGAGGAACCTAGACCAGTTAGAAGTATTATCCAAAGAGCTCAAGTCAAAAACCTTAAAAACTGAGGCCCCTTCTCAATCTTGTTACAATTTTTGAGGTTTAAAAATGTAGCACTTTCTAAACTTATATAATAATTATTACAATAATCTGAATCTTATATATCTTTTTGACATTAGAGGGACCGTGCATGTTACATGTGTGGATCACTAGATCATTTTATAAGAGACTGCCCAGCTATATCAAGTCCGCATCCCATGCTTCACAGATGTAAATAAACTCTTGCTGCAAGCAGATAAGAAATTTAATTTTTTTTCATTCATATGGACATGCAACTTTATAGTGAAGCTAGATATAGAAGTTTAGAAAATGCTGATGTACACTAGTGCTTGAAAATTGGTTTTGCAAGTAGTAATGCTATTAAGAAATAAGAATAATCACTTTGTTTTTTGGAGGAATTACTCATGCTTAATAAAATTGGTTTATAATACCAGTGAAAGGCTCATGGTCAACTAACTAGTGGTATTTTTTGTGTATTTCAGGAAATGCTATGTTTCCAGGAGCTATGCCAGGTTATTTACCGCTATACTGGAACAGAACTCCCTTCCTGCAAGTGAGCCCCTTTGTAAATCTGGATGGCAATGCCTTCAGTGCCATGGATCTGCCCACACCTTTTGCAGTTCCCTCTTATATGCCATCCATGTTCAATAGCATGGCTCCCTATGGGTATTTGGTATTATATGCTGCACATTCATTTTATGTTATTTCCACTAGTTTAAGTTGTGTTAATTGTCTTTTGTGCTTGAATTCAAGTGTCGGTTTTGTCTACATTTTTATTCAAGTTGAGTTGTTTTTTGTTGGAATTTTGATGTTTGAAGTTGTAGAGAGTACACACTAGCTTGAATCTGATGATACTCGTGTTATTCACTTTATTTTTCATATTAATTTTTTAATTTTTTTTCAAGGTTAAGTGATCAAGAAATTAAAAGTGTACGTGCAAATTACTTCGTATGTTTGAAAAATATGGGACACATACAAGATAATTAGATAAATTATTGATATTTTGTTGCACAAAACTAATTACAGTTTTATTAATATTTCATTCTATATCAACTATAAATAGTATAATAGCATTTTTATTTTAATAAATAATATTTATTCTATTTGATTTTATAATATAAAGTGTATATATATTTTTCTTTGATAAAATATGTTTCCTTTTTGTAATAGAAACACATGTAGTGATGATTTTACAATTTATGTTGAAAAGGCTCTCCTCCTCTCTCAAACTGTTGCCATTTTAGAGGTGAACCTCAATTGTGTTTAATAAATGTTTATTTTCTACATTAAATCAATTTACTTATTCTTTTTTTGGGTTTGGTCAAGTTTTTTTTTTGTATTAAGTTACGCAAATATTGGTCAGATGTTCAAGATCAACAATTGGAAGATCAAGTTCTAATGACACTGGATGGAGTTCTTGCTTATCTGCAATCAATCGCTATACAACTATATAAAAGTAGCTGGTATTATATAAACTTTTTATTACTTTTAATTGTTACTGTTATATATGGATGTATTATTTTGAATATATTATTAACAATGCTATATACTTGTAAATAACAATTTATTCATTAATATATATATTTTTTATTAAATGTTGAGTGAATATAAATTTGTTATTTTTTAATTTTTTATTAAATGCTATTAATCTGAATTACATGATGTTAATGTATAATGCTTTTCTTACTTAATCTTCAAATAATTTGAATAGCATGTATGAAGATGGGAAACATGAAGGAGTATGAGACTGTTACATTTGTACATACTGCAAAGAGAAATATGAAGTGGTTCTACACAAATCTAAAAGTTATTTCATTCATGAGCATCCAAAACCAGAAATCAAAGAATGTAGAATAGGAACGAAAGACAGGCCTTTGCTAGGACAACCAACCATTTTACCATGTAAATAATTTCTAGGACAGTAGACTTCTTTAATTTTCAAGAATTTTAATGTAGGTATCGAACAATGACATAATAAATAATTGATTACAGACTTAGTTAACATTTCAATCCAAATTTTGCTATCTCGGCCAGAAAACAGACTTACATTTTTGGAATGTATAAAATGGTTATATATCTTTGCTTGTAGAGGAGTCAATTTGCAATAGACAACCTCAAAAATCTGCAAGAAAATAGCATTTAAAACATCAGACTATAACAATTTAACAATAACTACAGGTTTGTCTAATGCATATGACCTAAAAACAAAGCAACTAAAAGACCAGCTCTAAAATCAGAAAAATAATATCCAAAGGAAATAATACAGTAGCACTAAACTTGAGAAACAATATGGTTGGCCTAAGAAAGAACGATTGGTGATAGATGATTTGAGAGCAATGCATTAGTCCTTCTCAAAATGTACTGCAACACATTTTTTTGGCTAAATATCAGAAAAAAATTAAAGTATTTCATGTTGTTAACACCAAAGTATATACAGATACTTCCTAAGGTGAAAATGTCGTATGTACAAAAAGTAATCAACAGATAATAATGAAAAATTCCTATGAAAATCACCTTATTGAATTTCATCTATGTTAATAAGACGAAGAAGATTACCTGATTCACTTTTGCACTTAATTCTCTAGAGTGTTCAACACCTAATTAACTTCTTTTCTTCTTTCGTAGCAGTTGGTTCTCTTCCATAAATAATTGATGCCTTCAATTCTTACACGTGAGAAACTTAGAAATAGAAAAAGTATGTGAAAATTGCCCATTATTAAAACAATTGATTACAGACTTAGTTTACATTTCAATTCAAATTTTGCTATCTCAACCAGAAAACAAACTTATATTTTTGGAATGTATAAAATGGTTATATAGCTCTGCTTGTAGAGGAGTAAATTTGCAACAGACAAACTTAACAATCTGCAAGAAAATAGCATTTAAAACATCAGACTATAACAATTTAACAATAACTACAGGTTTGTCTAATGCATATGACCAAAAAACAAAGCAACTAAAAGACCAGCTCTAAAATCAGCAAAATAATATCTAAAGGAAATAATATAGCAGCACTAAACTTGAGAAACAATATGGTTGGCCTAAGAAAGAACGATTGGTGGTAGATGATTTGAGAGCAATGCATTAGTCCTTCTTAAAATATACTGCAACACATTTTTTTTGGCTAAATATCAAAGAAAATTGAAGTAATTCATGTTGTTAACACCAAAGTATATATAGATACTTACTAAGGTGAAAATATCATATGTATAAAAAGTAATCAGCAGATAACAATGAAAAATTCCTGTGAAAATCACCTTTTTGAATTTCATTTATGTTAATAAGATGAAGAAGATTACCTGATTCACTTTTGCACTTAATTAGCTGAGGTTCCAATAAGCTCTATAATCTTGAATCTGCAAGGAACAGAACAATACTGGAAGTATGAGCATTAACCTATATGATTTAAATAACTATAAAAATATATAATAAATTGCAGATAGCTTTTGCAGGAGCATGTTTTTTTTTGAAAATCCCAATAATCATGTCATATACATGTTGAAATAAATGTGGCAATTCTAATATAACAAGTCCGAATTTTCTATACTCCATTCAGCTACATAAAGGGCACAAAACTTTACATCATCTCAAGACATGACCAGATAGAATTCTGTCTTTAGTTAAGGCCACTTGCAAGTATATGGCACCTAATAATACATTGTTGGACTGAATCTTTTAAATTAATATAAGAAAGAACTATACTTTTTAGTGATTCTTCCATGAAAAAGAGAAGAAAATGAATGAATGAATGGAGGATTAAGTGCATTTAGCATGGTGCTCACAAGCAATTAAGTTCCAACTCCAGCGTGTTTGTGTGCGTTTTTAAACTATATTCATTATTGCCTATAGCCATTGATGGGGATTTATTTGAACCCTTAGTCTCACTAGACTGCATATAAGATGAGTAAGGTATCGTTCCAAAGGGAACGGGGTAAAATTTGTATTGAAATCACAAAGAGTAGATGGATAGGTAACGAATAAATGTAGATTATGTATTTAAATAAATATCTAAAATACTTTGCATATATTAATGAAATTGGATTAAAGATGACTTAAATGATGGTATGAACATACATTAAAAATATGAAATAGTAATTCATCTAAGAACAAGTTCTAGTAATTGTATAAATAAAGCAACTGGAGAATTTAGCCAAGATTCTTTAAAGCAACTCTCGTTGTCAGTAAAGATGTTTTCATTTAGAGTCTATAAGTACTTTCGTGTCATTATAGAGATAAAAAAAAATTATGAAGCTCTATGCCAATTCTTTAACCCCTCAAAGTGACTCCCTTAAGTCAAATTAAAGGAATTCAATGCTTCAAGTACATACATTTGTTTTTCCATCAAAGAATTCCAACTCTCGTTGCGAATAAATTGACTAACATGCCAAATATGGTGGCCAATCATACATAGCAAATCAAAGCACACAAATGGATGTAAATCATACTTCATTCATAATAATAATAAACATTTCTTAAACAAATACTAGTACATATTTATAATGTACAAAGGAAACTAGCCAAATACATAATTGAATTAAAGATAAACAAGAGAAAGAAACTCATCTCTTGTTCTCTTGACTTTGTCCCTTTGTCATCATCTAATAAAAACTAAGTAAAAATATTATCCAAAACAAAATTATATTTCTAAAAACTAAACATTGATTTCTCTCCTTTTCTTCAGAGCTTTACTCCCATATTTATAGAGATTAACTCTACAGATATTTTCCCTCAGAAACCACGAAAGGCTGCTATGAAAAGACATAATGTTTGGCTGAAAAATTGGGTACCAAAGGTCACAACGTTTAGGAAGCAGTATCTTGTCCGACTCGTGAACACCCTCACGAGTCGTGAACTCCACCTAATCTTCTGGACTTGTGAGCTTTCTTCCTGAGTCGTGATCCATATCACGACTCGTGAATAAGATGTCGAGTAGTGAATGTTCCTCCTCTGCCTCACTCATGAATCTCCAGTCCGGCCTTGTGAATTCTTGTCCAAGTAGTAAGCCACTTCACGAGTCATGAATTTCATCTTTGAATCTTCACTAGCTCTTCATTCTTTTTCACACTTCACCATCTTTAACCTAAAAACATACATAAACACATAAATTGAACATAAACACGTAAAATACACATAATATTGCATACTTAGGTACATAAATAAAGGAAAACACACACTAAAAAGTAGACATATTATATGACATCAAATTTCCCCATACTTAAACCTTGCTTATCCCCAAGCAAGAGAAGAGTAAGAAAAATAATTCCCAAGTTAAATTAAGTAAGTTAAATTATAAAGAATTGCTTAATTTTCACTTAAAATAAGATTGAGATGAAGTCAAACCCTTTAATACTCA
>JBBPFJ010001133.1:0-24136 GCA_037975025.1 Excoecaria agallocha
CACAAATTGGAACATCTTGTTGTTATGAAATATATTATTTTTCCAATATATCCCGCAGAAATTTACTTTTAAAAGATATTCGCTGAAATTGATATTATTTTGAGATTGAAAGAAAAATACTCGATATCCACTTTGTATAAGATAAGTAATATATTTTTTAATTTTATTTTGATACAAATATTAGTAAACTTAAAGTTTACTAATAAATACAAATATTAGTAACTTGAATTTTACTAACTGTTGTACAAATATGAACAACTACTATTTACCAATTATACAAATATTAATAAATATGAAGTTTATTGATTAATTAATACTAATATCAATAAACCTAAAGTTTATTGATTATAATAAACTTAAAAATTGATCCAAATACTAATAAACATTCATTTTATTATTTGTTACAAATATTAGTAAACATAAAGTTTACTAATTGTTGTATATAAATATTAGTAACATATAGTTGACTAATTATTCAAATATCAATAAACCAGAAGTTTATTGATTAATCGATACTAATATCAGTAAACTTTAAGTTTATTGATTATAATAAATTTAAAAATTGATACAAATACTCATAAACATGTAGTTTATTGACTGACACAAATATTAGTAAACCCAAAATTTACTAATTGTTTGATATTAATATTAAGAAACATGATGTTTATCAATTGATATAAATATTGATATAATAAAAACAGTAAGCCTGAAGTTTACTAATTAATAATTGATTACTTGGCATGATCGGTTTGACCATTTCAGATCGATTAAAATGCATAAATTATTGAGAATTTATATGTTTATTAGAGAACCAGAAGTTCCTTTAATTCAACTTAAGAAATTCTCATAATCTATTTGTTCTCAAGAAATATTACTAAAATATCACTAGCTAATAAAATGACTGAATTTCCTTCTTTATGGAATGAATAACGGTAATATAGGTGAGCCTACTATCCACCATGTGAACCATTCAAATGATATATAATTTTTGAAATATGCATCAATAAACTAGTCACATGTGTATTTATTATCAACTCACAACCTGTAGTTTATGAGATTATTCATGTTAAGTGTGCAATTTTCAGAATATGCAATCAAGATATTTTCCTGATAATGCTAGTAATCATATTTCATGGGTAAATGATTGTTAAAAGCTCATTGTACATATTCATACTCAAAGGCCTAGCAAAAATATTTATTAAATACCTCCAAATAATTGCTAGATATTTTTATGAGAACAATAGTGCTATTTTTATATATGAATATATAATATTACATGCATTATGCCAATAAAGATCATAAAATTTCTCAATTACAATTTTAGTTGAAAATTGCATTTTAATTAATAACTTTCCTAATATGAGGGGAAGAAAACAGCTAAAATAAATAAATAAATTTATTATGTATATTTTAGATTCTCATATCGTGAACTTAAAATTCAAAAAATCAGTTAATTATGATGTCAATATATTTATTAGTGTGTAGAGATTTATTAGATCTCATATGTATTAGCTGTAAATACTCCAATTCAAAATAATATTTCAGTAGGACAATTTGCCTTGTAGGGTAAAATATTCGATTCCTAATAAGAATAATTTTTTTGAATGGCAAGGAGCAAATAAATTTATATGGTCATATTATAGAGATGGATACTTCTAAAATGACTTATGAAATAACTAATTTTTAAACCCCAGAAGTGGTTCATGTATTTGAAATTAAATAAGAGATATCAATATGTCATTTGTCATTAAAAGAAACCAAAAATGATAAAGTTGTCGACAACATTTATGTGTAAAAATATTAATGTTGATATTTTCAACATAGTAAGGATTTTAAAATTAAATCTGTTGAAAAATACAGATATTAATTGGATTCAATTTTTGGACATGCAGTTCAAAATATTGAAAAATATAATATCAAAAGAGTAAAATTGATATTAATGCAATAAACAATGAAGTCATAAAATATGATTTGTTTTATGACGTTTATTGTAATGAATTGGCATTGATTATAAAGAGATATATTTTCTTATATTGGATGCAATAGTTTTTTATATTTATCAATTTGGCAATATATTAGTAATTGATGCTATTTGCCTATTTGATAATAAAATTATATATAATTCTTGAAAGATTTATCATGCCTGAAGCATATAAATATATCTAAAAAATATATGCACTGAATTTTATGTATATGATTTCGAAGTATTAAAATATTGTCTATTATCATTATTTATTTATGATTTTGATTATTGAAACTCTTGAAATTAAACTTTAAAATGTTTTAACAAATTTTGGAAACTTCAGTTTTATTTGACTTGAAAATCAAGTTATACTTGATTAAAAGAGTAAATTTTGACAATGTGATTATATGTTTATAAATTATCTTCCATTAAGTACTCCAATAGTTGTAAAGTTACTAGATACAATATATTTTATGATCATATATTATTGATGCATTAAGTAATCATGCATTACATGGTAATTGTCAAATTATTACTTAAAATTACATATTGTTTTAAATATTTTAGTTCTCTATATAATGATATATGTTTTATTTGGATAATTTTATTATCTTGAAGTAATTTTTTAGACATATATGAATTAAATTACTAAATGCATTCATTTGTTATAGCTATTATATGATTATATTGTATACATGTCATGATCAAATTATTTTATTTGTTTCATTCATGGAAGTGAATGAAGCAATATAGAATTATGGCCATAAAAATAGTATGTTCAAAAAATAATAATTATTACTATTGTATGATTAATTTTTACCACCAAAAGTGGTTGATAATTAAGAGAAATAATAAAAATGGTTAAGAAAACCATTTGAGAATGGATAACTTATTTATGATGTGGTATAAAAGTACATTGGTCATGTACTCATTATATATATAGGAACTCTGTATGCATAAATTTAAAGTTGTGTATCGATATTATTATAAGGGAAAAAAATACACGTACTATAAATTCCATGATTATGAATGTCCATAGCCCTATTAAGATTGATAGCATGAACTATCAAATGGAAAAAGGCAAAACAATTATTGTACATTCATGATATTTTGTAATATTGTCAATGATTTTAAAAGTCCGCCAAAAGCGTGACAGATCTTTTAATGGAAAAGATATCAATCTTTGAAATAAAATAAAATGAAAATTTCTAAAGTGATACTCTTGAAGAAGTAAAAAGCAACTTAAATCAACAACTCCATATTTCTAGAAAAAAATCCCATAAGTGGTTCTAGTAATGGTAAATTAAATGAGATGTGAAAATGAATGATTAATTGTTGTTGATAATTTATTTACATATTCAGTTGCTTATGAAATATAATAATAATGAGTATGAATCTCTAATTATCAAAAAATATTGATATCAATATGAATAGCAAAATTCATGCAATATATTTGGATTAGAAGTCCAGACACCAGAAATGTCAAATTTTTTAGCTATAACAGTAGTAATTATTGACTTGCTTAATGTTAGCTATTCATAAAGTTAGTTGAAACCTCATGATATTGAAAGTCATAACTCAATACAATAAAATAATGTGTAGATTATTGTTTAAGAACAACGACTAACAATATTGAAGTATGAAGAAATCGTAAATTTTTCTCAAGCAGCAAATTGGCTGATCTCTTCACCAAAGCTGTACCAACTTCAATTTTTAGAAAGCATGTAAGCAATATTGTGATGCTTCAGTTTAAGGAAATGTTATAATTATTGTATTTTTGAGGAAAAATATATAGCTTGTGAATATTGTACTCTTTTTCCTTCACTAAGTTTTTATCTCATTGGTTTTTCTTAGCAAGATTTTAACAAGGCATATTCATAGTGCATAGTCATCTAAAGGGAAGTATTGTGATAATTATAAAGTATATGGATGACTATCAAACTCATCATTCTCCCCATTCTAGTAAAAGTCTACTTCTTCTATTTTGTACCTATAAATACCCTATTATAGTTATTCAGTAGAGACAATTAATAAGAGAAAATTATCTATTCTACTATATCCGTCTTTTTTTAATTAATTTTACAACAAAATCAACTATAGTTGTATTTTTTAAATTGCTAAATCATAATTTGTTAACTTCAAACTCAAATAAAAACATAACTAAAAAGTAAAAAAGCTAATTTTGAATTTTATTTTTTCTTAAAAGGATAATAATCATTTTATTATTTAAAATTTCATAAAAATTCTCTATATTTTAAATCTTAATAATAAAACTATAAAATTTTTAATATTGAAATCAACTGTTAATTTTTTTAAACAATTAAAATTGATTAAAAGAACCTATTTTCTTATTTTTCTTTTTCATTTCAAAAAATCAAATTGCATTTTTTTTGGAAATGCAATTATTTTTACATTTTGTTGGGAAAATTTTTTAAATAATTTTTTAATAAAAAAATTCGAGTTATAGGATATGTCAGAAAGTATTTACGGAAATGAGGTTTATTTTCAAAAATGCATCATTCATCTTCATTTGCTAACCCACCTGACTCGTTGCAAAGCGTTTAAAGATGCACAACAGTTAGTGACATTCCGATAATGACGGAGGATGCATTAGTCCACTGCGTCTTCCATGCCTCGTCTGCCAACCCAAGTGAACTTCTCAAGGACATGTCAAATCACGTTGAGCACCGAGAAAGAAGTAGTATAAGACATAATTTAGTCTTCTTCTTCTTCTTCTTCTTCTTCTTCTTCTTCTTCTTCATTCTAAAAACTCAAGGGAAAAAACTAGCATTGGCACCAACACTCCCAAGTTTCCTCTCATAATTTTGCCTCAAACAATCTATTGCAATATTTTTTTAGCTGCACATATTGCAAGGATTAACTTAGTTAATCCCATAAGCTTAAAAAGGCGAGTATAATATTTTTGTTAAATTTTTAAATAAAATGGATAAATATTAATTTGTATTATTAAATTGTAATTTATAGGTATTTATTGTTGATAAATTTGAAGACGTAAAGAAAAAAGGCAAGTTATGACTCTTTATTTTATTTAATGTTATAAAAAATGTTACAATGCTGGTTATTAAAATAATAGTTTGATATACTGTGAAAAAATTAATGTTAATGCCAATTAAAAATTGATTATAAGTTATATTATATTAAAATTTGTGCTTAATTTGTTTATAAAATTAGCGAATGTTATTTTTTTTACATGCATTTGGCATTAGTTTTGTATGTTGTATATACTTAATTATAGGTTTTAGTTATATATATTAGTTTTATAAATTGTTATTGAATTTAAGTAAACTAAATTCATTATCATCCATTAAATTTGTGCACAAGATATGAGATATTATTTTATTGCTAAATTTAATTGTATTACTATGAAATTTATTAGTTTATTTTATGTAAATTATAATTTTGATCTCGAAAAAAGTTTCGTTATTTAATTTATTTTCAGTTTAAAATGGCATTAATTATTGTAAATTATTATCTAATTAAATAATATATATTTTATTAATATAAATTGACATCGTATTTGTTTTAAATATTGGTGCAATTAATGTATATTATTGCTAAAGTAACAAAAATTCATGTATTAAAAAATATAGAAACATTTTTTATTTCTTTGAAAATATTCATATTGTTAGGAAAAAATTATTGTAAAAAAGTGAATATTTTAAAATTAAAATATTTAATTTAAATAATTATAATATTATGTTTTAAAATGATATTAGTTTTGTTGCCAAAAAATCTGATATATTTATTTCATTTATATATTATATGATAAATAAATATATTATAATTATACAAAATTTGCTTATTTTAAATTTACAGTTAATTAGTAATAATTTTATATTACGTGCAAACGTAACATAAACTGATAATTTTGCACATAGGTTATTAATCTGGGGCCTTATGTTGATGACCTTCTGACTTTGAATGGCTAGCACCAAGCCGATGCAGTTTAGAGCAGAATTGTAAGTATTTTTCACTTAATCATTAAATATAAAATATATAGCAAATTATATTTATTATATATATTTGTCTTATAATTTTATTTATTTTGGGTTGAACACGATGTTTTCTTGCATGTAGAGCTAGTGTTGAGGGTCACTATAAAAACATCGATGAAAAGATCATACCTTACCTACATTTATCAGGTTTCTATGGAGTTTTCCAGATTGGTGTTATGAATATTAATGTGGACTTGATGATTGCTCTTATCGAGAGCGGAGGCCAAAGACACATACTTTTCACCTTCCTATTGGTAAATGTACAATTACTCTGGAGGATATTCAGATACTTACCGACTTGCCTGTAGAAGAACATGTTATTACGAGGCATTTAAATTATGACTGGCCTGATGTTTGTGCTCGATTGTTGGGGTTTGTTCCCTCAAAAGAAGCAATTAGAGGAATACAAATTAAAATGACATGGTTAACTCAATATTTTAGTCACTTACCTGCAGATGTGATGGACTACCAGATACAATGCTTTACCAATGCATGGATCCTGCATTTTATTAATGGACTACTATGTCCTAGCCATGTTAATAATTATATATATTTGATGTTTTTCCACTATTAGAAAATTTGGCTGAAGTCGGTGATTATAGTTAGGGATCAACAGTTTTAGCTTGGCTGTATAGGGAGTTATGTCGTGCGACCTAACCAAGTGCGGGTAGATTTGGAGGGTATCATCAATTAATCCAAATATGGGCATGGGAAAGACTCCCTCAATTTCGATTGCCCTTTATCCACAGATTTGTTCTAAATCAGATGAGGACGTATGGTTACAGGTAAAATTTATTTAATATATTGAATGTTGGAATGTTTTTAGTTTTATTTGTTAAAAAAATTATAGTAAAAATTTATATATTTGTTGTGGAATAGGTCGTAAGCCCCTTTGAATTTAACAAATATTAATAATAAAGAATGTTAACAAGTTTTGAGAGGAATTAGGCTTGCAGCGCTATGATCAAGTTTATATTTTTTTTGAAGGCATGCTAAATTATTTAATATCATTAATAAAAAATAATTATTTTGTAACAATATTTTGATGATTTTTCAATTTTTTTGTAGATTGATTGTGAACTATATAAAAATGTTGTGCACTTATTGCTTATTTTTTGTATTAGTGGACACATGAGTTAGAGATTTTTCATGCCACTAGTATTTTTTTATATTATTGAGTGGTACCAACTTAATAGATGTCTAAGATAATTTGGTTTGGATAAACCAATTCCATCCCCTCTGCAGGACATGAACGCATTGCATTCTATTGACTTGAGGGGGCATGTAAATCAAAATTAGGAAATGAGATTTGCAAATTTCATTTCTGAGTGGCAAAATAGACATCATTGGGTTGCACAAGGTCAAATTCTCAGTTCATCATTGTATAGTAGATTGCAATATATGCAATGGTATATAGTGCAAACAAGACAGTGGATAACCATAGTCGAAGCTATAATGGGGGCATTGAGATGTAATAGCATCATCATCATTATTATTGTATTTTTATAAATATTATTAATAATTTATAATTAATTTTTTTTCATGTAAGCCGATACTGCTGAACGAATTTTCCATAACAATATTACTTCATCATCTATTGATAGCGATAATATTCGTTTAGCATCAAAAGGCATTTTAGGTGCTGTTAGTACATATGATAGGACATCAATTTATTATCCTCATCAGCCTATACTTGATCCTATAGATATTCCACCACTATTAGTACCATATGAAGATTTTCGACATTCTAGACGTAACAGGAGAGGTATGGCAGAAAAAAGGATGATAGTTGATTCTATTCCTATTCATCTTGGTGTGAACTAAGTATCCCAACAAATGACCTAGCCATATATTGCTAAAGATACTTCTAGCTCATTCAGTATGCCTTCATACCATTAACCTTGGTAGTATGAAACTATAGCAGATAATTCTGGATATTATGACTATAAAGTTGGGACATTTGGAGCAGGTCCTTTTGGATATTTTAATTATGAAGCTGGGCCATCTGGGTTGAATGTTGATCTGAATGTAAGTTTTTCTGAAGGAGATATTACACCATACAACATTTATGGGCAGAGCACCACTATGGTACCACAACATGATTTCTTTAATGAACTTTTTAGTGGTTCAACTGTTTTAGGCACTCAAAGTTTAGTGAATCAGTCACTGTATAGTAGGGGATACAATGATCCTAACCCATATGGGATGGATCCGAATACCCCTACCTATAGTACCACTTCTCGTAAAAGGGGATATTGAATATGTTGTATTGGTGTAATGTTTAAATAAATGGCCAGTTATGAGTTGTTATCTTATTTTTACTTTAACTATTTTTCATCAATTACTAAATTTAAAAAAACATATTACTAAATATATTTAATTTTTAAGGCATAAATTAATAAATATATTAAATTTATAAATGCAAAACATATTACATGATATATTAGTAAATACATGGTTTAATAACTCAATCACTAAACTATTGACTGGATGGTCCATCATCATTTCTACATGTTTTTTTTATTATGTCCAACATTTTCACATTTGTTGCACTGCATTGCATGACTGTGTTCATGCCTGTCCATCATTACGAATGAAAGTTGTTATTGACCGACCTTTTTTCCTTACCAATTGCATATCATGTTTAATTTTTAGACCATAATACTATGGCCAATATGCTTTATGGTGCATAGGTCGGAATTCACCCTTTTAGCATTTAAGTTACTCAATAATGTTATAACAATTGTCAACAAATTGGAATATATCAATATTCCTATTCATACATATTGCGATGACATGTGAATAAGGTATTTTAGTTCCTTAAAACTTACCGTACTAAATTTGTGCTTTTCGAGGCTTAATACATATGTGTCCGGCTTAACATTAACCTATGACGCTCTGCTAGCTATCACCTTAAATAATTTATAATGACTATCATAACAGATTACAAGATTTCCTCTAGCCTTATTAGCCTATTTGATCATAATTTCAATGCATTTAGGAATGAAGCGTAATTCTTAGCCTATTTTATTCATGAAGAAACCCTTCCTATTCTTGAAAATTTTGACCAAACGAGCAAAAGTATGCTCAACAATGATAGTGATCGGCATTATAAGAATACCTTTAAGAGCATTGTTGACACTTTCAGCAGTATTTGTCATCGTAAACCAAATATATATCCACTATCCTCAGATAATGTCCATTTGTCTAACGATATTCGTATTGCCCAGTTGTAGGAATCTTGGTTAAGTTCTTTAATTTCATCAATCTTCCACTAGAACTTACATGGTTGAAATTGCACACCTATAACATGTCGAGTAAACATTATACTATTATATAAAAAATAAAAATAAATAATATTTAAGATTTATTAACTTACTAACCTTGTAAAGTAAGTCCTTGATTGTTGAGTTCATGTGATGCATGTTGTAATTGCTAATAAAATGTTGCAAACAAAATCTATAAAAGCTCAGAGGTTCTTTCCAACCGCTTCTTTCATCCCAAAATAATGCCATTATACCAGCATGTCTTTTTGATATGATGTTAATGCCAATTCGCTGAGTTACATACTCTCTAATCGTCATCATAAACCAAGCCCAGCTTAATTTATTCTTAAAGTCTACGACCGCAAATACAATTGAAAATAACATGTCATTACTGTTAATAGAGCTGGCTATCATAAGATTCTATTGGAATTTTCCTATTAAGAATGTGTTGTCAATTAAAATAATTGGCTTACAGTGAGCCAACCTATCCATGGTAGGTTTAAAACTCCAAAAAACTCTTTGAAACTGTTTGACAGTTGGGTCTTCAGTATCCTGTAGCACAAACTCATACACAGTTTCTCGATTGTACTCTTGTAAAGTAAATTAAAAGGCCAACAGCCTCTCAAATGATTCAATATAATAGCCAAATATAGACTCTAAGGCTCTTATCTTTTATGCCATGCCTTAGTGTATAACACCACAAACTGAAATTGCTGCTTAATAGCAGCAATGATAACATCATCAGGCACATTTTTTTTTACTTACCATGCCCATTATACAATTTCAAATAATTTTCGAGCCTAATTATCTATAATCCAATGAAAGGTTGCCACTTGGGCATGAATGTGCCCCTCTGAACCTTGTAATGATCCATAGTGGACTTATTCCTTTCTTTATTGTCCTTAACCGCCATACATAGCCACTTTCAGGCTGTGCACACCTAATAACCTAATTGTTTTATTTCAAATAAATGACTTTGAAGTCAACATTTCTCATTATCGAGTGCTTTTTTATAGAAGATTTGACTTCATCCTTACTATTGAAAACCAAACTAATCGACAACTCAGACATACCATCCCAAGTTTTAAAGTTAACACCCCCTGATATATTAACTTGGGATGATTTTAAGTCAATATCCATATTGTGAGGCCCTAACTTATGCCCTAATAGAAAGTATGCATGATTAATTAGTAATATAGTTAATTAATGTTTAGGGTCACAAAGGCTAAATTGGCAATTTACTCATATGTAGTGCATGTAAATAATTAAGGCATAATTATTAATTAAGGGTGTAATTGAAAATAAGTAAGAGGTAGGGATAACTTTTAGAAGAAGAAGAGGTTGTAGGGCATAAGTCTAAATGGAATAAAGTGAAAGGAGCTAAGTGGGAATTCTACCTCTACTTACTCTCTTTCTCTGGAGCTTTCACATGAGAAAGAGTGAGCAAATAATGGGTTAAAAAGATGTGTTGGTCGACCATTCATAAGGGGAAAAAGGTAGACTTAATTTTCTTCTTCTTCCTCTCTCTTTCAAAACTAGATATTCTCTATAGTTACCTCTTTAAAAGTTGTTATAGTTGTTGTGCAAAAGAGTTTTAAAGTTAGGTGTTCTAAGGTAACATGCTCTTCTTCTTTATCTCCATCATCAGCATCTTCTTCTTTTGGGTATTTATGTTTGTAAATGTTCTATGTAAAAGATGAAGTAAACAAGAACAAAGGGAAGGAGGTTTTAAAGAATTGAAGTTGGAATATTAGGCTTTATTAAGAGGTATGGGAATTTCTAACCCTTTTATGTGTAGTTGCTCCTATAAATAGCATTGAGAGGTCATTTTAGAAGTGTTGGTAAGGTAGACATAAGAACATTATGTTTAAAAGATAGGAACTGAAATAGGAAGGTTCTCTTTAAGATGTTAAGAATTCATCCTAGGATTCTCATGACCTAGTCACACTATTTTGACTATAATTTGAGTTATAGAGTTTAAATTGCATGATTCTAGTTAAGTTTGAAACTAGACTTCCGGATATAAATTTCATATGAAGACATTTAATTCTAAATTTTTCCCTAAGTTGGTCATAATTTGGGTAAAAAATTAGATATACTTGCTGCCCTATCATTGGGAATAGCTTGTAGTATTTCTTGAATATCTCGAGATTTATAAGGGAAAATGAGATGATTTTTAATGTTTCTGAAACTATAAATATAGAAAAACAAATATGTAGAGAACACTTTGCCTAAAAAATTCATCTGCTATGTGTAAAACTCGATAAAAGTTCAGGCAGAATTGCTGCCTAGAATCACCTCGGTTGAGGGACTTTTCTCCTCCCCTAAAGTACTTAATGTATGGAACAAACATGAGATTTAATCTTTCAAAATCTTATCTAAAGTCATTTAAATACTCTTGAACCTAATTATAACATATTAAGTAATGAATTAAAGGATTATATGACATAAAATGTATGAGAGATACAATAAGGTAAAGGGGAGAAAAATAAATACATGAGTGTTTATAGATACATATATGAACATATTCAATTACACATACAATTATACATGAGTATTCATGACTTTAATTATTTAATTGGGATACTATAAGATTGCATGAATGCTTATACTTTCATGATATCATTTGATTGAATATAGTTACTGTATCGCAACATTAATTGATCAATATTTGTAAAATTACATGAGATTGTGTGTGTGTGTGTGTAGATATATATATATATATATATATATATATATATATATATATATTATATATATATATATAGTTATATAGTAAAGGTTTCATCATGATAAATGGAATGTGTTTGGAAATGATTTAATGCCTACGAATAGAGCTTAATTATGGATAGATAGGCATGCCTATAGAGAAAAAGTTTCATCTCCTATATTTTGACCCTATTTGGGCCTACAATCATCCCCATTTGGGACCATAGTTCGATCCCGTTTGGGTCCACATATTTGATATCTTTGGATATCAATAGAACTTAATACCTATGGGTATTTATATAACTGATACCTACGGGTTGATGAAATATGACATGATGTGTTCATGGTAATCGTGCAGCGGAAAAATGATAAAAACGATCATACATGCCAAATAATTCCATGACAAGAATCGAAACATGCAATTTTAGGGTTTTAAAACCTTACAACTTTGGATGCCTTTTAAAACTTGAGTTTGGTGATGACCAGCAACGGAGATGACTTTATCCACCTTAGATCTTGATCACCAATGCCAAGGAATAGCCTTTTACGCTACTTCCTCTATTCTCACACACACACAATTGCGCCGACGGCTTAAAATCGAGATTGCTAGCTCTCTTTTAAAGTATTATGTAATGGAAATGTATTGAAGCTACAAAATTGATTTTGCACTTCTCTAAGGTTGCTATTACTACCCAAGATCACAAGAGAATGAGGAACAATCCTTTCTCCTTGTGAAAAATTGTCCAAAACAATTTTTGAGAGGGAGATGAAATTCACGCCACTTTAGAGAAGAATTAGGTTACACACTTTTCTCTCTCATCCAATATATATATTATCTTATTTATTAAGTGATAAATCTCAAATATACTACCTTAAGATAATTAATATTAGCTAAAGATAATTAACATTTGCCTTTATCACTTAATTAAAATAAGTAATATTTATTGATAAAAACTCTTTTAATTTATCCAAGATAAAAACAAAAGACATTTAATCAAATAATATCACTTAATTTAGGATAAAAGATAAGACACTTAAATCTAATAAACCACTTAAATAAAAAATAATACATGTGCCGAAATTCCTTGGTATTTCCCTAGGAATTTCGGCCACATCAAATTCCATTTAAATGATTTAATTAGATAAATATATCTTTAGGTTTTAATACTCAATTAATTAAATTAATACATGACATTTAATTAATTGAAATTAAACCTTGTGGGTTGAATTTCTCTCTCTTATGGGCCAAGGTCCAATAGCAATCTAATAACCCATTACACATATTAATTTGACTTTAATTAAAAGCCCAAATTAATGTCCAATACTTAATTTAAATATTTTAAGCCCAATGCTTTATGTGCGATCCTATAGGTCCATTTAATGTTGGCAATGAATTAATAAATTAATTCAAAGGCCATATATATTCTCTAGCAAGATATTATAGCAATCCAAATTAAATGAAAATGCATATGGCATTTAGTGACCTAATGCAATTTTGCATAGTCCCTTACCCATAAATATCAGAATTAATATAAGGCATGGAACTAGTCATCCTTATATATATTAATTCCTTTCTTGATATTACAGTGACACTAAACTCTCAGATAAATAATGATTACTCATTATTTCATCTCGGTATGGCCATACACTTTTTAGTTCACTGATCAAGTGGCCGATGATATTTTTCTCTCTTATCGAGAGGGGTAATCCCTTCACTTCTCTCATGCTCTCTAACATGAATCAATGCATACCCGTACTTGTCACTCTGTTACGAGCACGTTAGGTGTATGTCAAAGCACACATTAATTCATAAAGAGTTTCATAGAGATTTTAGGTCTAAGAACTCCGATACAAAACTTGCATATGAGAAACACTTATGACTTGTACCATGTAGTGTTCTCATGAGCGGATTGAATCCAGATACCATGTTCTAAACATGTATCTATGATCTCTGATTGACACTCTTGTCCTTATGATCCATAAGACAGAACTCAACTTATCAGAGAGAGCATACTAGTCTTAATTCATATGTTATTCCCATAACAATGACTGACTAGGGATATTTAGAATGAAGTCTCATTTGTTTCAAGGTCTTACAACCATGTGCCTCACACATGATAACTTAAACTGAAACAACATTCTTGGATGGTTTTATCAATTGATATGTACAAGAATACAATAGATAAAACAATTGCCTCATTTTATTAATTAAAGTGTTTTATTATAATGCATTGGGGCTAGGGCTTACACTAACAATCTTCCACTAGCACTAGTCCCAATTAGGCATAGCCCGAAGACCGAACGCTCTCAAATGAGCTTTGTGCAGATTTGGACGCAACTGTTTCACCAAAGGATCTGCTACATTGTCTTCACTTGCTATCTTACTAACCTTGACGTCCCCACGATCAATGATTTCTCTGATCAGGTGGTACCTCCTGAGTATGTGTTTGGATTTCTGGTGTGACCGGGGCTCCTTTGCCTGTGCGATGGCCCCGTTGTTAGAAAATTTCTAATGGATCTAGGATTCTTGGAACCACTTCTAATCCAGAAATGAAATTTTTAATCCAAACAGCCTCTTTTGCAGCCTCACTCACTGCAATATACTCAGATTCTGTAGTTGAGTCGGCAACGGTCTCTTGCTTCGAGCTTCTCTAGCTGACAGCACCACCGTTCAAAACAAAAATGAATCCATATTGCGATCTAGAATCCTAAGTGCTGGTCTGAAAAGCAGCATCAGCATAACCTTGTATGACGAGCTCTTCTTGACCACCATACACCAAGAAGTGATTCTTCGTCCTTCGCAGGTACTTCAGAATCCCCTTTACAGCAGACCAGTGCTTTTCACTAGGGTCTTACTGAAACCTACTGGTTATACTCAGTGCATAAGCAACATCCAACCTAAGTCTTTCATTGGGAAACATTTTCCCAACCATTGCTTAACCTTTTGTAATGTTAGAATGTCATTCCAAATGAGAAGGATGTCGTCCACATATAGGACTAGAAATACTACTATGCTCCCACTAACCTTCTTGTACACACAAGGCTCATCTTCGTTCTTGATTAAGTCAAATTCTTTGACTGCCTCATAAAAATGAAGATTCCAACTTTGGGATGCTTGTTTTAATCCATAAATGGATTTTGAAGCTTGCAAACCTTTTTAGGATGCTTGGGATTGATAAAACCTTCAAGCTGTGTCATATACACATCCTCAAATAAATTTTCATTGAGGAAAGCAGTTTTGACATCCATTTGTCATATCTCATAATCATGATATGCAGCTATGGCAAGCAAGATCCTAATGGACTTGAGCATAACTACAGGCGAAAAGGTCTCGTCATAGTCTATACCATGAGTTTGTCGAAAACCTTTTGCTACTAGTCTACCTTTGTAGGTCTTATCAGCTTTGAGTTTGAATAGCCACTTGCATTCAATTACCTTAGCACCTTCCGTTAGATCAACCAAGGTCCAAACCTGATTATCGCACATTGATTGCATCTCGGATTTCATGGCTTCAAGCCAATTTTTCGAGTCTGGGCTCTCAATAGCTTCTCGATAGGTAGTAGGATCCTCACCATCTACTAACTCAATAGTGTCACTGTCAGTGATTAGAAATCCATATCTCTCAATCTCCTGACGTACCCTACCGGACCTTCTAGGTTCTTATGTAATGGGTTCTTGTTCCACAACTGATTGTGAACTTGATCCCATTTTCAACTCATCCTCTATAGGAGTTTATGGCGCTTGAATTTCTCCAAGTTCTACTTTACTCCCACTGTCTTTCTTGAGAAGGAATTCCTTTTCCAAGAAAATAGCCTTGCGAGCAACAAATACTTTGTTCTCGGCTTGTGAGTAAAAGTAGTATCCCTTTGTTTCTTTAGGATTACCCACAAACAAGCAGACACTGGATTTGGACTCTAGTTTGTAAGATGTTAATTTCTTAACATGTGCTTCACAACCCCAAATCCTGAGAAAAGACATATTGGGTTCTTTCCCAGTCCATACCTCGTATTGTGTCTTCTCAACTGCTTTTGTTGGAGTGCGGTTTAATAGAAACATAGCAGTTTCTAATGCATAACCCCAAAAAGAGATAGGAAGATGAGCTTGACTCATCATAGATCGAACCATGTCCAACAGAGTTCGATTTCTCCTTTCGGACACACCATTCCATTGAGGTGTTCCAGGAGGAGTGAGCTGTGAAACAATACCACACTCCTTTAGATGACTGTCAAACTCTTGCTTAAGTATTCGCCGCCTCGATCTGATCGAATGGCTTTTATACTTTTGCCAAGTTGGTTTTCTACTTCGTTCTTAAGCTCTTTGAATTTTTCAAAAGTTCATACTTGTACTTCATTAGATAGACATAGCCATATCTATTGAAGTCATCTGCGAATGTCACGAAGTAGCTAAAACCACCTCTAGCATGTATACTTAAAGGTCCACATACATCGGTATGTATTAGTTCCAATATGCCATTAGTCCTCTCACCTTTCTTATTAAAAGGACTCTTTGTCATTTTTCCATGCAAACATGGCTCGCATGTGTCATAAGACTCTAAGTCGAATGACCCAAGCACTCCAGTTTTGTGGAGTCTTGAAATGCATTTTTCGTTTGCATGTCCTAAACGACAATGCCAGAAGTAAGTAGGGTTCAATTCGTTTGACTTTACCCTCTTCATATTAATGTTGTATATGGACTCTTTGTTTTGTAGATCAAGGATATAAAGGCCATTTTGCAACATGGCATTGCCATAAGAAATGCCTTGGCGACGAATATGAGCATTGCCATTTTTAATAACAAAATCAAATTCATCATTATCCAAACATGAAACTGAAATAATGTTTCTACTCATAGCAGGCACATAATAACAATTATTCAAAACAATACAAATTTCGGAAGGTAAAGTGAGGTGATAGTCGTCTATCTCCATGGCAGCAACTCGTTCTCCATTCCCCACACGGAGGTCCACTTCATTCTTCCCAAGTAACCGCCTATTTCTTAGCCCCTGCACATTTGAACAATTGTGAGAACCACAACCGGTATCCAATACCCAAGTGGTAGAAATAGAAAGGTTAATTTCAACAACAAAAATACCAGAACTGGACGCCTTGACTCCATTCTTCTTTTGTTCTTCCTTGAAGAGAGCGCAATTCTTCCTCCAATGCCCTATCTTGTTGCAATGGAAGCAAGTGCTCTCACTCTTTTTGAGTTTCTGCGCCTTGGGCTTAGATTGGGCCTGAGGTGCACTCCCACTTGACTTAAACCGAGCCAGGTCATTCTTGGGTTTTGCCTTTCCCTTTCCCTTTCCCTTAACGGGTCTCTTCTTAATGCCCCCTTGAACCATCAATATAGGATTAGTCTTTCGAATGTTCTCTTCAGCATTCTTAAGCATCCCATGAAGCTCAGTGACTGATTTGTTCATTGCATGCATGTTATAATTCATCACGAATTGATCATAATCATCAATCAATGAACCTAAGATCAAGTCAGTAGCCAATTCCTTTGGCACTAGTACCTCAAGCTTCTCAAGAGTATCAAGATACCCTTTCATCTTGAGTACATGGGTACTAACAGGAGTACCCGCAGCCATCTTACAAGAAATTCAGGCCTTTATTGTCACGAACCTCTCATGACGAGCTTGCTCTTGGAACATCTCCTTGAGGTGCACCATGATCGCATAAGCCTCTTGGTCCATAAATTGCTTTTGCAAGTCAGGCACCATAGTGGCCAGCATCAGACAGGTCACATAATTGGAGTCACTCTTCTTGGTCTCAAAAGTTTTCTTTAGAACCACAGAGGCGTTCCTGCCAGGTTTTTCAGGCAAGGGTGCATCCAAAACATACGACTTTTTCTCTTGCTTGAGAACTATTCTTAAGTTTTGAGACCAGTCTATGAAATTAGAGCCATTCAATTTGTCCTTTTCAAGGAACGATCGCAATGAGGAATTGTTGTTTGAAGATGCCATTTTCAATCTACAATAAAATTTAGCAAGATTAAATAAGGTCTTATTTATAATCCCACAAACCGAATTAATATCCCCTTAAATAATTCGCGTTAGTGATTTTAATGTGGGCCAAGATCCACTTTTCACAACAACTTATTAGTCAAGTTGAGCTTGTACACCTAATAACTTAAGTTACTTAGGTAGGAAAACTCCAATCATGTCTCGTACATGACTCTTGGATCAAATGGGCTAACATCCTAAGATGTTATAGCACAAACCCATTTATTAGTTGCCTAGGTCCGGGCATCCCTTTCCATGTTAAGTCCAACCTACATTCACAACCCATGCCTCACAAAGATAATTGGGCGCATCTAGGACTCCTAGTCTACGTGACCGATGATCGATGCCTTGACATGTTTCGAATTAGGAAGGCAACTTTGTGACTTACTATTTTTTAGGGATTCATTTTATTACGGTTTACATGGCATACGCTTTTTCATCCATACATAGCATGCATATATATAATTGCATAAAGTAAAGCGTGACAAACATGGGCCCAAAAACCTACAACTAAGATTCTATACTATTACATAAGAATCTTCGAGTTGGGCTTCTCCACTCCGGTGGGCTTCGTCTTGATTTACAAAGTCTTCAAATAAATTCTATTCTAAGAAATAAATGAAACTTTACAATAAAATATAATGGCACGCAGGCCATATTTAATTACAAAAACACAAGGCCCATGAATGCACCATGCATACACTACAAAAAAACTGGTAATTAGCGACAAAAAATTCCGTCGCTAATTACCAAAATTCCGTCGCTAAGTTAAATTAGCGACGCCACGACGAACAATTTCGTCGCAATTTTTTTTGTTCCGTCGCTAATTTATATTCCTAATTAGTCGCCGAATTATAATAATAATATTTAGCGACTACATTTTTCGTCGCTAATATAAAATTTAGCGACGGAATATTGTCTCTAGTTTGGTCGCTAATTATTTCTTAAATTATATCTATTACATATTAGCGACAAATAATAGATTTTCTATCGCAAATCCGTCGCTAAATTATTGCATAATTAGATTTTTTCTTTTGTATTATTTTAAAATTTTAATCCTGTATACAAATGTTATTTATTTATTTTCAACCTGTACATAACAATAATCTAATACATACAAACATATATTCATCCCAAATCAGAATATGTTCCAAAATACACACACCACACACACACACACACACATATATATATATATATATAATAGTAATTAAAAATGTACATAATATTAAACAATCTCTGTTAAAACAACAAAATAGTAATAATATCATACTGATTAGCATCAACAGTGTTCTTTCAAAATTAAAAGCTCAACATCCTATCAAAACTCGTAATAATATACCAGAATTAACGAGAATCTCTACAAAATTGGTATTCCCAAGCCATCTTTGTTTACGATTTTCCATGGAATCCTGTTGTGAAAAGGAACATAATTATCCTCCTTGTTTTTTATAATAAAAATAATTTTGCCCTCTCTTCTTTGTCATTTGGCATTGAAAGAAAGAAGTCAATTTTTAAAATAATAAGAAAGAGAAGGGGGAGAGAGAAATGACAATTTTACATTAGTAAGTAATAAATGCGCACAAAATTTCCGATTAAAGTATATAGAGATGTGTAAAATTCATATGTACCTAATAAGCTGAAGTCGCAGTACCAAACAAGAAGGATGGAAGGAATTGGCTTCTGTTCAAACATCAGCACCTATTCATCAATAACACCAATACTAACAAAACATAAACTGTACAATATTTCTTCTTCATCTTTCTCAATTGATACACAATTTACCAAACTTTTCCTTTATACAAACAACAAAGAGTAGATATATATAGGACCCCATCTCTATAAATTCCGCTAAACTTCATACAGGAATCTATACTCGGAAAATAGACAAATTGTCTCATATGGAGAAAATAAAAGGCAATAATAACATAGAAGCTAACTAAACAAAGGCAACAAAGAATTGAATGAGCATTGATCCCAAAAAAATCAATCTTCAAAAGGAACTTACAGTTTTCTCGAGAAATTGAACTTCTTGTAGTCACCTTTTTTTAATGTCACATCTTTCTGCATTAAAAGTGTAATTGATGAAAAGAATTATGATTGATTTATAACAAGCAAAGCAAATTAGAAATCTCCAAAACATTATTGCCAAGGGCAAGGTTTTTCTATCACGCCAAAAAGGTTTAGTAAAGTGTTTAAATTGTCAACAAGGCATCATAACCATTGATTAAAAGACCAACAAACAAACATAATTACATACGTAAGTACATAGATACTAAATTCATCCTCATAATTCATCACATATTTTCACAACTAACTCCGTTAATTTTGGTTCAGATTATTCTGAATAATACAATCAATAAATTTTGACCAATCTGCATTTTGAAAATGTTAGTCAACTAGAATCAAACTGATAGTCCAAATGAATATTTTCAGAAAAAAAAGAAAAGAAAAAATATTCTACCCATGTCTATGTTTACAAAATATAAATACTTGGAATAATTAAGAAACTATTACAACATCATTATCTATTAAAATAACACCAAGCAACAAAATGTTAACCACCAAATGTTCGATGTATTACTCAACTATTTGATGGTCAAGGGTTGATGAACAGTAAAACATTTTAACATGCTCATATTGAAGGGACTGAAATTTTTCAGCAAATCAATCTAGTGCTTGTAAGTTTATTGGCTACCAAGCTACTTACTAATGCAACAAGCCAATTGTTGTATATCATTTTCAGCTGATTCACAATGTATTAAATGCACTATCTTGTTTATAATAAATACGATAACATTACAGCCAAGGACAGGACCATATACTAAAGCATGCAAGAAATTCATCAGGAAATTCATTAGGGATTACATTCTTCAAGAGAACTATAAACCAGAAAGTAAATTGCCTAAGAAGATAGTGATGCTTATAACTTGGTTTAATCAACACAAAGACACACCGACATTTTTCAGCAGTGAAGAAATATGTGTTTCTTGAAATACTCATCTCAACTTATTCAGATGTCTCTAGTTGTTTATACAATCCATTCCTTATATGAAAATCTACTGCTACAACAAGGATTTTCAACATTTTTTAGCTAAGGCAAGCATTTACTGATGCCGTAATTAATGATGTGAAAAATAGACAGCTATCTAAATTTGGAAAGCGACAAGACAGCAAGGGAGAAGGCTGGCAAAAGCTGAAAGAAAAAACTTGCAACTAAACTACAAAACAAAAAGATTCTTTTGAACATCAAACTTAAAATCTTCTATTTATCTTCATCTTTTTTTCTTTAAACACTTTTGAAAGGCTGGACAATACTAGCAAGGAATCAAAAGACTAAAAAAAATAACAAACAATTGTTGCTAATTGTTAAAAGATTACCTCAACTAAATCAAGTCTTACTTTCCTAGCATGCTCCCATGCTTCATTTAATGAGACAACACAGTGCCCTGCATAAATGTGGTACTCACAATGAATTTATTTGAATGTATAGACAACAATTTATTAAACATTTATAAGTCGATGTTTACATCTAATTATTTGATTTATTTAATTAAATATAACAACATATAAAATATACTTGAGAAATTGCTTATATTATAGTAAATAAATATCTTCTAAAAGAAACCTTAAATTTTCAAAATTCAACTTCGTGCACATACACATACACATTTTAATTACTCATATAAGATAGAAAATTTAACTCCTATAAAAGTGCGACCTACTTAGCTTGAGCCATTTCCTTTAGACAACATCTTAAATTTAATTTCTTAAATTCTTATTTGTAGGTAATCCATTTAAGCACTTAACAGTAACTATTTACCTAATGTTACAGCTATAAAGCTCACAACCCCATATTATACTGTAACAATTTTATGTATTTAGAATTTCAGTTTCTATTCTAATTAACTATGGACACAGAAAGGCTAGAAATAATCCCGCCAACTAGTCCTCTCCCTAATAAATCAGGCCACATAATTGACAGTAAACCCAATCATCAAATTAAGCCATCACCTCATCACAAATCCACATGAAGAAACAATTTCCAACACCTATACATGTTAACAATTATACTAAGCAAACTAAAACACAAAGGACAAGCATTTGCTTCTAAGAAAAAATTTAAACAGCTTTTAACAAAATTCAAAATTTAATTAATAAAATTTCGGAGGTAATTTTGGCAGTCATATACCCGTCAATGCGAATTTCTGTATTTTTTTCTCTATTCTATCCCTTTTATGCTCGCCGATTCGATCGCCGGAGATGCACCAGTGCTGTCGCCGCACAGATCCAAGCCCCAGGGTTCCATTGCAGGTTACCACGCACTCAACCGCCGCTACACTCGGTTGAAAATCGAGGTGGAAGACGACAGCACCCACCACCTCGATCTACTTGTTGCCGACGAATAAGGAGGGAAAAATGGCACCAGGAGGATTGTCTCGATGCTGGGGATTCTCCGGAGCTGGTCGTCACACCATTCACTGCCACTGGTCTTCGGAGAGAGGAGAAAGGGAGCTTTGATTAAGGGGGAAGAAGGTCGGGACCAACGAAAACAAGAAAATGGAGTTACCGTGGTGAGGCTACGACAACGGTAACGGAAGAGCGACGAAACAGATCGGGTGGTCCCCGCCGACATAACGGTCGGCGCAGCATCGTGGCTGGTGGAACGTCCTTCCCCTGTTCCGATTTCCTCCTCATTCCTTTCTTTTTTTTCTATTTCTTCTTTAATTATTATTTCTTTTAATGAATTTGTGGCAAGGCAATCCGTCTAGAAAATTCTAGGACATTGCTCCCATTTTTTTATTATTATTATTATTAATTTCTTATTGTTAGTTACTAAAATATACCTTATTTAAAATTATACTTAGGGTTATTATTCAAAAATACTAAATTACCCTTGTTAATTTTCACATTTAACTTTACAGTCCAGGATGGTTTGGTAATATATATAATTAAAATTACTAATAATTTAATATTTGAACAAATTTTAATAAAATAAAAATAAATTATATAATAATTGTAATAATTAGTTTATTATTATTATTATTATTATTATTATTATTATTATTATTATTATTATTATTATTATTATATATTTTCTAAATAAATAAGTTTATATTAGGGGAAATTGAATAAAAATTATTATTTTTTCTAAATATTTATAATATATAATAATTAAGGGTTCATATAATACTTTAATTTACTATTAACAATGCATAAAAAACTCACAAAAAAAACTATTTTTATTAGTAATGAGATAATGAAGCTATTCACTGGTGCATGTATGTTCGAGGCAGTGATTTCTATAACAAAAACTGAACTTACAGACCTTAAAAACTAATACTCCAAATAAAAATAAAATTTACCTAAAACGCCTTTACTTATACTCCAAATAAAAATAAAATTTACCCAAAAAGAATCAACAATCTTTTTTTTGCAACAAAAACTGAACTTACAGACCTTAAAAAATAATCTTCACCGTTCAAAATTAACAACAAGGAGTTTTGAATGTACTCACCAAAATCAGGCCAATCTAATGGCAAATGATTTTTCGATCGTCTTCGTATACAAAATTGGTCATTAAGTAAAAAATTCAGAAAATAACCTCTTTTTTGCAACAAAAACTGAACTCATAGACCTTAAAAACTAATCTTCACCATTCAAAATTAACAACAAGGAGTTTCGAACGTACTCACCAAAAATTAGGCCGATTTAACAGAAAATGATTTTTTGATCGTCTTCACATACAAAATTGGTCATTATGTAAAAAATCCAGAAAATAGCCATTTTTGCAATAAAAACTGAACTTACAGATCTTAAAAACTAATCTTCACCGTCCAAAATTAACAACAAGGAGTTTTGAATGTACTCACCAAAAATCAAGCATATCTAACGGTAAATGATTTTTGATCATTTTCGTATACAAAACTGGTAATTACGTAAAAAATCCAGAAAATAACCTTTATTTGTAACAAAAACTGAACTTACAGACCTTAAAAACTAATCTTCACTGTTCAAAATTAACAAAAAGGAGTTTTGAACGTACTCACCAAAAATCAGGCCAATCTAACGGCAAATGTTTTTCGATTGTCTTCGTATACAAAAACTGGTCATTAAGTAAAAATCCAGAAATAACCTTTTTTTGCAACAAAAACCGAACTCACATACCTTAAAAAATAAT
>JBBPFJ010001134.1:0-23912 GCA_037975025.1 Excoecaria agallocha
TTCAGTTTGCAGTAATGCCCCAAGAAGCAACAAAATATTTAATGAGTTTAAATTGATATCTATCTTCTTTACCAAATCATGAACTGTAAAGCCAAATATATTTATGGATCTCCAATTATTATAAGGCATTGTTTCTTAAACAATAGGATTTAAATTGTAGTTGTTATCCAAACATAACATTAATTGCTACTTTATTCTGAGTAGAAGTCACTAGTAGGTCATAGATTGAGATATAAATAAGAAACTCAGTTGATTTGCATCAAAATTTTAATTAAATAAAAATAGTTATTCCATTTTCCTTTTCATATTTGCATCAGAATTATTTTTACATAAATCTAATTGCTCTCTAGTTTAAATCTATTTTAGAGCAGTTAGTGCTCCAGTGTTAGAGAGTTCAGAGGATGAGCAGTTCCTCTTTTTTGATTTTGCTGCACTTAGAAATAATCTGATTTTCATTTTTGTTGCAACCTATTTCACACTTTTTTAAAGGGATTATTTGTTGTCCGCTTGAAGAAAATGGAAGTATCACTAAATTGCTGGATTATATCTTTTGATTATGAAGAAACAAACATGGAGCAATGGTTTTATTATTTAATTGTTATAGGGATTCAGATGCTCCATATGCCCATTAGATAGTTAGATGCATTTTGCTGTATGCAGAGATATCTATTTGCAGACACTTGTTATGTGATGTAGGGAAGGAAAAAGATCATTTATCACTACCTTTTCTTTATACTTACAAGTTAACTTTTCCTCTTCTAAATGATATTTTCTTGTTTCATGTCCTTATATTTTTTGAGGATTTCTCTTCTACTTATAATAATGCCCTATGGTCACAGATGTTTTAGTTGGGACTTAAGTTGCCGAATGGATTATCAAGAATGTCCATAAGGATCTTTTTCCTCACTTATCATAAATAGTATCGAGCTGGTTTGCCAAGGAAGAAGATGTCAAAAATCTAAATCCTAAGATATCCTAAAGAGAAGACTGATGGTTATGCTTTTGCTGCATAATTTAGTTTACTGTAGTTTCTCATGGGACTGTTTAACATAAATTTTCTCATCCTGTAAATAAAATAGGGTCCTTTTCTTTGGAATGTTACATAAATCAACACCAACTCAGCAATTAAGAAACTGATGGAAGGACTCAGCAAATTGTAAGTGAATTCTTATCTCTTACTACTGGTTTATTATTATTAAATATTAAAATTATTAATAAAATGTAACTATAACTGATCTTCCATGTTTACGAGCATCTTTTTGGCTCGGACAACATTGCGTATTGTTCATAAAGATAACTAAGATGCAACAAAATGTTCATGTAGTTTATATAAAGTACATACTTAAAGAAAACACTCATAATCTGATAATTAGACAAATGGATATTAGAGTACAAATTAAGGGAGTTAAAAGTGGCTTACGTGATCACTTATCACTATGAAGCCTTTGTCTTCTTTTAACTGATGAAAGTGACCAATTACTCACATCAGGACTGTTCTCTATTTGAGCACATATTTCTTGACGTTGACTCTTCTCTTTGCCTCTTCCATTAATCTTTCCACTTCATTTCTTTAGTTTACATAATTCTATTCATATCTTATTCAATAATGATGACAGCTAGTGAATCCAATAATTTAAACAAAGAATATCTATTGATTTTTTTCTACTTCAACAGTTAACTAAATGTTTATATAAAGATATTTGTAGATTGAAGAGTTTAGAGAGCTTTCATGGTAGAGCTCAATGTCTTATCTAATCATGTTATATTATATGAATTGACCATGCTAAATAAAATATTTTATATTCAAATTTGAAAGGTACAAAATAGTACTGAAAGAAAATTTTTCAAATTTTAAAGTTGTAAATGTTAAAATAAATAAAATTAAAAAAATCATATAACAATATTAAACAATATACCGGTTTTTGTTCATGATTTGATTGACGATATGAACTGTTTTTTACAATGTTAAAGAAAAAAAAGTTTTTTCCAGTCTACCAAATTGAAATAGTAAATAGTTTACGATATTTTAAATTCATCCAGTCCAACCAGCTACTACGAACCAATTTTGATAACCATTTTAAATATATCCACCTTCAGCTTTGTCATTGACCTATACCTAGTAGCACGTAAAACTGCAGAAAAAGAGAGAGAGACATTGAATTGATTATGGTAGATACTCACCATAATTTAATTGTGTTTAATATCATAATAAAGCAAAGGGAGAGAGAGAAATCTTGATAAATCTTATGTGTTCGTCTTAAAAATGATGGTCTATATTATGACCTGATTCCTTTTTGATATTTGTTTAATATCATAAGGAAGCAAAGAGAGAGAGAGAGCGTTATTATAAATCCGCTTCGGAAAAGAAAATCAATATTGGACCTGTCATTGGTTGGCATCTTAGATGCTTGAATGTAGTTTCTGAATTTGAGATGGCTGGTGATTTTTTGCATTTTTCCCATTACTACTGTAGTGATAGGGTTTTGTAATAATGCAGTGCTGCCCTTTTTGGAGAGGACAACATTTTTCCTATATCCTATTCGTGTTGTGATTGTCCTTTCTCCCATTCGCAAGTATCAAATGAATTCATTTCCAAGTTTGGCCTTTGCCTTGGGTTCTAGTGTTGCTCAAACTGACGTTTTAATATTATTATTATTATTATTTTGAATCTTTTGCCGTGATCTTAAGTGGCTTCAAACCTTCGAGATATTTCATGAATATGTACTTTAGTCAAAGGATGTGATGCACGAACACTTTGGACAGCACGTATATCGGAATGGGGGGTATAGTTCGAGGCTGCATCGATCGTGAGGAAAGGTTCGTTCTATCACTTACAAGGAAAGGCATAGGAGGCATAATTTGCAAGGTGAAAATCTCGTCAGCTTCTTCTTGGTCCTTTTCCATTGCAAATGGAAATCAGAACCGAGTGAAGTATAACGGAAGTTTTTGGTAGAATCGTTAATCAAGTATGGTAACCCGTCAATTGTGTAGTTTTTCCATTTTCTAAGAGAAACTGGAAAATTGAATCTGATAGCCATTACAAATATGCAAAGTTCTAAATTTGCTGATACTCGAGTTTGTGAGCCCTTGTATATGCTTGAAGATCTGTTCTTTCGTACATTGCTTATTCTCGGAGATACATTCAAATATGCAAAGTTCTACATTTGCTGATACTAGAGTTTGTGATCCCTTACATATGCTTGAAGATCTGATCTTTCATACATTGCCAATTCTAGGAGATGCATCCGATTTCATTTCTGAAAAAATAAAAGAATGTTTGACTGCATATATGTATTGTCCTTTAGACAAAGAATATCTACTAATCATGCTAAATCATGGCTAATAGTGAATAATAAGAATGTTTGACTGCATATATGTATTGTCCTTTATGATGAATGATCTGACAATATGTTGTAAAAGGATGAAATGAGTAAAATATATAGTTTCTATATTATAATAGAAATTTCAAAACTGACAAGGCTTGTACTAAAGCCTCCTTTTAATTTTTCTCAATAATTTAAGCATTTCTACCTTGTAAATGAAACCTTATTTATTGAACTCATCAATTGCTACTTCTTCCAATTGATTTTATTTATCATCATACGTTGAGACAATTAAAAAGAAAGGACATAAGTAAAATAATTTAATCACCAAATATTACATATTTGCTACAATTGTATAAGTTAGCCCTATCAACATATCTATCTGCATATTTTGTTTTAGTCGTTCGAAACTAGACATAGTCATAGACACACCTCCCTTAATCCCAATTATTCGGTCAATTCTCTTTTATTTCTGAATCTTAATGAAGCCTTAATTTTCTTGCCCCAAATACTAAAATTGCAAGCTTATTGGGATTGGTCATGGGATGAATTGGTTGCTTATGATTTTTTTTGCTACAGTTCATTATGTTCATGAATAAACAGGGCAGAAACATTACTATATCGGCCATTCCCTGGTGAGTTATTTTATCATTATTGCTTTCACTTTATAATATCAAATTACATGATCTGATTGATATAAAAGTGATTGGAGCTGAAGGGAACTTTGTTTTGCTTGTCCCAATTACTCAGGCACGAAGATGAGTATAGAAATCTTAAGGTCTGTTTATATAATATGATGCACTACTCTATTATGTTTTATTCACAACTTTATCAGCATAAAAAATGTACGGTGATGGAAATCTTTCAGAAGTTTTGATTTATAACTTGTTACACCATTTTCGAAGAAGTAAATCAGAGTCAATGCTGAATTTTGGATTTATCATTATTTTTGGCCCAATGCCACATTCAAATTTTGATGATAATCAAACTTTAAATAAATTCTATTAAAAAATCTGTTTTAAGCTTATTTTGCAGGTATCTTTATTTATCCTTCTGATACTTTTGTCAAAAATGAAGATTAGCAAACAACCGTTGAAGAAGATCTTAGTTTAAGGAAAATTAGGTTATTAAAATGTAAGATCAATTTGAGGATCATATCTTTGCATGCATTCTTTTAAAATTGCATAAAAATGTTTTTAGGTCATAAAATTCGTTTTTAGTAAAAATTTGTTTCTTTCAGAATATGCTTTAGAAAATGGTTCGTCAGAATTTGTGTCATTAGAAATTGGATTAGAAATCTGGAAGACTTTCTAATCAAAAAATTGTTTCGCACTACAGGACAAAATAACGGTTAGTTAGAGGCAAATTAGTTTGTTATGTTCTCTAACGGTCATAAACGGTTATTGTTGTGTTCTCTCACTTCAAACCAAGTTTTTGGGTGTAAATACATATTGTAAAAGCCTTTGGAAGTTTAGAGAATATATTGGAAAGATTCTCTAACTCTTAAGAGAAAGCTTACTTGTTTTAAATCTCACTTTTCATCTTTACACTTCATCTTTACTTATCATCCTTAATTGGTTGTAGCTTTTGTTGTAATTACTTGTGAGGAATTATTGTTATTAAAGATTTTAAGTAGGTTCGCTAGAACCTAAGAGAAATTCTAGTAAGTATTTCAATCTTTTACTTAGCAAAAAGATTGTGGGTAGATATACATAGGTTTGTATATTGACTTAAACTATTGCCCTTAAAAGAGTTAAGAGTGGAGAGAAAAGCTTTAGAGTGATTTTTGAGGAGTGGAGATAGGCATTGAAGCCGAACCACTATAAATTATATGTGTGCTTTACTTTTCTAATCTATCTTCTATTCTCAACATTTCTATTTCATATTTTGGAAACTTGTGTTTTATAAATTCTATTCCTCTAGAAATTTGGCTAGAAAATTTTAAGACACCCAATTCACCCCCCCTCTTGAGTGTCTTTCGGGACCTATATTTGATATCAGAGCGGTTTTCTATTCCCTAAGGTTTAATACCCTTGAGTGATCTTACAAATGGCCGAATCTAACAATGCTCCTACTACTACTGCATTCAAAAAAGGATATTCTATCCATCGTCCTCCTATGTTTAGTGGTGAAAACTATCCCTTCTGGAAAGTTATCATGAGACACTTCATTCAATCACAAGATATGGATTGTTGGGATATCATTGAAGATGGACATGAACCTCTAAGAAAAAATTCTACTAAAGTAGGTGCATCAAAAACTGCTACTGTTCTAAAAACTAGAAAAGAATTCACAGAAGCTGAAAAGAGAAAAATGCAGTTAAATTCTAAAGCTATGAGCATACTTTTCTGTTCACTGCACACAAATGAATTCAACAGAGTTTCTGGATGTGATACAACTAAAGAAATTTGGGACAACCTGAAAGCAACATATGAAGGTACGAATCAAGTAAAAGACACCAAACTTCATGTTCTCATGGTAGACTATGAAGCATTCAAAATGAAACCAGAAGAGTCAATTCCTAAAGTAATAAACAGGTATGTTAAACTAACTAATGAAATTAAGGCTCTTGGTAAGAAACTTGATGAACAAAATAAAATTGTTAAGCTTGTTAGAGGTCTCACTCCTAGATGGGAGGCAAAAGCTTCAATTATGTTAGATAAAGATCTGAGCACTTTAAATTTTGATAATGTTTGTGGATCTCTTATTTCTCATGAACTTTATATTAAGTCTCAAGATACAGAAAAAGAAAAAGATAGAAAATTAAAAGCTATTGCTCTCAAAGCAGAATTTGGAAGTGATTATTCTACAGGTGATGATGAGATGACATTAATTACAAAAAAAATCAAAAAGCTATACAGAAAAGGCAAAAGATCATACAGAAAGTAGCACAAAAAATTCTCTCATCACAAAGTAGTAAATTCATCAAAATCTGTTGAAGCAGTATGTTATGAATGTAACAAAACTGGTCATATTAAATCTAAATGTCCAAATCTTAAAAGAAAGGAGAAAAGATTCAAAAAGAAAGCTATGAAAGCTACATGGAGTGATAATGAAGAATCTAGTGATAGTGAATCAAAAATCTGCAAACTCTAAAGATATTGGTCTGATGGCAATTTTTGATCATGAAGAGCAAAACTCCAATTCTGACAATGAACAGAATGCTGACAATAGTTCACCTGAGAATGATTTAGAAAATTTTGAGGTAAGTGATTTTGATTCGAATTCTGATTCAAATGAAAATGAAAATGAATATGAAAAAAATGCTTGAATGCTTTGAAGATTTGCATCATAAATATCTTATGGTTAAAAAGACTCATATTGAGATAAAGAAAAATTATGATGAATTGCTTATAGAATACGAAAATGCAAAGGAAAAAGAATTAAAAACAAAAAAATGATTATTTGATTCTGGAAAGAAAATTTATTGCTTTACAAGAAAAATGCAATGTAAAGGGTAAACATATTTGTGTATGTAATGAGAATTCTGTTATAAATCTGACTGCAAAATTTGTTCACAATTATCATGTAAGTACATCAAAAAAATTTAATAGAAAAAATACCAAGAAGAGATATAAGCAAAACTTATCAAATAAAATGGTAATTACCTCTTTTGCTACATGCTTTTATTGTTGTAAGAAAGGATATATCTCAAAATTTTGCTATAGTAAGAAGAATGCTAATTCCGTTAAATGGGTGATCAAAAATTTTGCAACTATTGTAACTAACCATGAAGGACCCAATAAGAGTTGGGTACCTAAACATACTTTATTATTTTGCAGATTTGCCTAAGGAGCACCAAAACAGAAAAATGGTACATGGATAGCGGTTGCTCTAGGCATATGACGTGGGATAGGATAAAATTTTCGAAGTTGAAAAATTCTAAAGGTGGTTCTGTTAGTTTCGGTGACAATCGAAAAGGAAAAAATATTGGCATTGGTTCTATTGGAACTAATCTAGTAATTGAAAATGTTTCTCTTGTTGAAGGTCTAAAGTACAATCTACTCAACATAAGTCAATTATGTGACAAAAAGAAAAGAGTAATCTTTGAAGTTGATCATTGTAGAGTAGAAGATATAGAAACTGGGAAATATGTTCTAAAATGACAAAGATCTGGAAATATCTACTTGGTCAACCTAGAAGATATTCAAAATAGTAAAGCCAAATGCCTACTTACTAGAGAAGATTCAAACATCCTATGGCATAGAAAACTAGGACATACAAGTTTTCATGCATTAAAAAAGCCGGTCAAAAAAGATTTGGTAAAGGAAATGACAAAAATAAAGATTGATAAAGATCATGTATGCAAGGCGTGTTAGCTTGGGAAACAAATCAGAAACTCACATAAGCCTAAAAATGAGATTTCTACTAAAAAACTGTTAGAGCTTCTACATTTGGATCTATTTGGACCAATAAGTCCTTCAAGCATTGGTGGAAAATCATATATGTTAAATATGGTAGATGACTATATAAGGTACACTTGGGTTATGTTTCTTGCACATAAGGATGAAACTTTTGAAGCTTTCAAGAAGTTAAGTAAGAAGATTTAGAATCAAAAAGGATATAAAATAACAAGCATTAGAAGTGATCATGGAAGAGAATTTGAAAATAAAAAATTTGAAGAATTCATTAACAATTTTGGAATAAGTCATACCTTTTTTGCGCCTAGAACACCACAGCAAAATGACATTGTAGAAAGAAAAAGCATGACTCTTCAAGAAATGGCTAGAACAGTGTTAAATGAAAACAACTTGCCAAAGTATTTTTGGGCAGAAGAAATCAACACTACATGCTATATTTTAAATAGAATTATGATCAGAACAGTGCTAGAAAAGACTCCATATGAACTATGGAAGGGAAGAAAATCAAACATCAGCTACTTTTAACCTTTTAGCTGTAAGTGTGTTATTTTTAATGATAAAATTAATTTAGGTAAATTTGATGCAAAATCTGATGAAGGTATATTTTTGTGTTATTTATTAAATTCTAAAGCATATAGAGTATATAATAAAAGAACTCATAAATTTAAAGAATCCATAAATGTTAGATTTGATTTTACTAGCAAAAATTCTGGAGAAAAGATGAAACAGGTTTTGAGAAAGAAAAAGATCAAGCTCAAAAAACGTGAACATAGAAGGTTCACCAGATCAATAACCAGACTCAGATAACAAAATTCAGGAACAATATGATGAAGCAAAAAATAATCCAGAAATTGAAAGGGAGCCAGAAAGCTCATCAGAAACTATACCAGAAACTCAAGCAAAACAACAACCCGATCTACAAACTTTGGAACTGCCTAAAGATTGGAGATTTCATAGATATCATCCTAAAGATGATTTACTAATTGATCCATCTGAAAGAATGATGACAAGAAGAGCATTAAGAGAATATTGTGGTAATGTTGCATTTATTTCTAATATTGAACCTAAAAGTTTTATTGATGCTAAAAATGATGAAAATTGGATTAATGTTATGCAAGAAGAATTAATTCAGTTTGAAAGAAATTGAGTATGGAATTTGGTGCCTAGAGCCTCAAATTGTTCCATTATCTGGACAAAATGGGTGTTTAGAAACAAATTGGATGAGCAAGGAAATGTTGTTCAAAATAAAGCAAGATTGGTGGCCCAAGGCTATAATCAAGAATAAGGTATAGATTTTAATAAAACTTTTGCACCCATAGCTAGATTAGAAGCTATTAGAATTTATGTGCATTTGCATGTTTTAAAAATTTTAGATTATATCAAATGGATGTAAAAAGTACATTTTTAAATGATCTTTTAAATGAAGAAGTTTATGTAGAACAACCTCCTGGTTTTGAAAATACTAAGCATCCAGATTTTGTTTTCAAACTTAAAAAGGCTTTGTATGGTTTAAAGCAAACTCCTAGAGCTTGGTATGAAAGACTAAGTTGTTTTCTATTAAATCACAATTTTAACAGAGGAAAAGTAGATAATACTCTTTTTATCAATCTTAAATATTCACACATGTTAATTGTTCAAATATATGTTGATGATATTGTATTTGGATCTACTAATGTTTCCTTATGTAAATATTTTGAAGCTATTATTAAAAAATAATTTGGAATGAGCATGATGGGTCAGCTAACGTTCTTTTTAGAACTTCAAATCAAGCAATGTTCAAAGGGCATCTTCATCAATCAAATAAAATATACGAAAGAATTACTAAAGAAATATAAGATGCTTAATGCAAAATCTGCTAGTACTCCTATGAGTGCTTTTATTAAATTGAAGAAAGATAAGAAAGGAAAAGATGTTGAAGAAAAATTGTACAGTGGAATCGATAGAAAAAGCACATTAGGAGCATGTCATTTTTTGGGCAACTCTTTAATCACATGGTTTAGTAGGAAGCAAAACTCAGTGGCTTTATCTACTGCTGAAGCTGAATACATAGCTGCTGGTAGTTGTGTTGCTCAAATTCTATGGATTAGACAACAACTAAAGGATTATGGCATAGAATTTGATAAAATCCTCATATTTTGTGATAACATTAGTGCCATAAATCTTACCAGAAATCCAATTATGCACTCAAGAACAAACCACGTAGAAATTTGTCACCATTTTATTAGAGATGATGTGCAAAGAGGAGACATCTTGCTGGAATTTGTTTCTACAGAAAACCAGCTTACAGGCATTTTTACCAAGCCATTGAAGGAAGATCATTTTTGTGAGTGGAGAAGAAAGCTTGGAATGGGTATGTTTGAATAAATTGATGTCATTTTTTTAAGGAACTCAAATCTTTATTTGTATGTTTAAAAGAAAAAGTTAGTTGATTTCAAAAATTCATATCTAAATTTTTATTATTTAGATTTTTTTATCATTTAAGAGATGGCTTGCGTGTATTAAAAGAAAAGAAAATTAGAGTCAGCCTATGGTAAGTTAAATTGTCTTTATTATCCCTAAAACTATGAGTAATGGATTTAAATTTTGTAGGGACAGCTCTGTCATTTTGAGTCTCTCATTTTTTGCACGTGGGTAACCATGCTTTTGCAGTTTCCCAACATAAATTTAATAACTGCTTATATTATCCAGTCAAATCAAGTTAACTCTATTATCTTTTTCTAATTTTTTTATCTTAAGTGTATAGATATTAGTGTTTCCCTCCAAAACACTAAGTGACATAACTTCTTTAACCTGTTTCAGTACTCCCATTTATTACTCCCTTCAAAAGTCGCTCTCTCAAAATCCCTAACTACAGCCGTTCTTTTCTCTTTTTAAAAAATGGTCCATTTTCATCTCGTTTTCTTTAGTAACCATGGGTCAATCAAAATCTCTTACCAAGCATAACCCTCGCCAGAGTCTATCTCCAGCGTCTCCATCCTCCAAAAACCAAACTAAAACCCTAACATCGCCCAAGCCTACACCATCCAATTCTGATGTTGCCTCACACCAAAACATATCCTTAACATATCCCCTTCTTCCTTCCAAAATTATTGAATGGGATAATCTCATAAAAAGCGCTCCAGATGTTGCTCGTTACATTGAGAAGCAAGGTTGGTGGTCATTTTTCACTTACCATCACAAGAAGATTTATCCAGATCTGGTTGGCACATTCTACGCATCTTGGTTCAATATTGAACTTGAGAGTTTCAAAGTAAGGCTTAATGAGCGTGAATATACTGTAAGTCCTTCCATTATTGTAAATTTTTTTCCATGCCATTAAAGGGTTTAAAGTGCACTCGCAGTAACAGTATTATCTTGGATTTTGAAGACCTTGATAAAGAGAAATTTTTGAGTTACATTTCATGTGATGGCAGTGGTTCATCAAAAAATCCCCTAGCCTAAAATTAATTAGTTCAGCTTCGCTTCTTAACTAAATGCATGTGCTTATATGTTACTCCACGCTCTGGCAAAACTTCATATCTATCTGATCTTGACATTGTTTTCTTGTGGCATTATCATACCTCAAAAAGGTTTAACTTGCCCTTTCTTATTTTTAATTATATGGCCACTAGAACTGTTGATGAGAAAAAGCCTTATAGCTTGCTTTTAACCCGCTTATTTGAGCACCGGAAATTAATTGTTGATGACACTATCTCCGTGCCCTATAAAGTTAAAAAGATTAGCTTTGTAATTTACAAAGAGGCAGGAAAGAAAGTTGTCACTGGCAAATGCAAATATATTGAGGCTTCTGCTCCAAAATCGAAATCATCTCCTGAGGCCAAGTTAGCAAAAGGTAAAGAAATAATGATTGTTAATACCTTAGAGATAAATACAGGTTTAAAGGCTCAAGTTGCTCAGTTAGTAGCCTTGATCAAGTCATCCAAAGAAGTGAAAATTGGTGAATCAAATCCTACTGTCCAGATTTTTGATAAGAAATCGGATTAGAAATCTGATGCAACTTTTGATGCTCAATCTAATGACAAATCTGATGCCAAATCTAAAGGAAAGTCTGATGAAGAATCTAAAAAAGAATCTAAACAGAGTTCTGAGCCAATATCTATCGAGCAATCTGTACCAAAATTTGATCATATTTCTGCTGAACATTTTAGCAGCTCCTCTGCTACAAAGTCTGACCACTCTCATGCTGCTCCATCATCCACTCCAATAGCTAGTCCTCCACCAGCTCCACTTAAAGCTCCTTCTATTCACTTTATGGTGAACCAATCTAAGCTATTGGAGTTGCATTCACTACTTGGTAAGCTCAATCTCATCTTTGCTGATATTGCTAAAATTCTTCCTACAATAATTAGCACCCCTTCATCCTTGGTTCCATTTAAACCTGGTCCGGATACTTTAGTACCAACTAACAAGCCAACACCATTTCATCCGCAGTGAAGATCAGCTCGTACCATTCTTCGAGATAAAAATCCTCCAAAGCCGGGACAGCTAGGAAGTAGTTCACTTCCTATGGATGTTGATCCATGAACTTATATTGTCAGTTATTTTTTATTATGTTTTGTTTTTTTCTTTTTGCATGATGACAAAAAGGGGGAGAATAGTATAATAGTATGTTTTAAACAGTATGTTTTTGTTATCTTTTTTGTTATGCTTTTGATGTATGGATGATTATATCTTATGGATTATAAATTGCAATAGTTTATTTTAACATATCTTATATACAAACATAGATTATTATAGTTCAATTATTTTATCTCATGCATATACTCAGGGGAAGCTTTTTTAAACTAACCTAGATAGACTTCTAAGTGGAGTTTATTAAGGTTTTATCATCATTAAAAAGGGGGAGAATGTTGGCCCAAGGTGATGGAAAATGACATGATATGTTCATGGTAATCATGCAGCGGAAAAACGAAAAAAATCAATCATACATGCCAAACAATTCCATGACAAGAATCAAAACATGCAATTTTAGGGTTTTTAAAACTTACAACTTTAGATGCCTTTTAAAACTTGAATTTGGTGATGACCAGCAACTAAGATGAATTTATCCGCCTTAGATCTTGATCAACAATGCCAAGGAATAGCCTTTATGCCACTCCTCTCTATTCTCACACACACACTTGTAAAGACGGCTTAAAATTCAAGATTGCTAGCTCTCTTTTAAAGTATTGTATAATGGCAATAGGATTGAAGCTACAAGATTTGATCTTACACTTCTTTTAGGTGTTATTGATGCCCAAGAACACAAGAGAAAACAAGGAACAATCCTTTCTCCTTGTGAATTTGGCCAAGAGAATTTTTGTGAGAGAGAAAAGTGATTCACGCCACACACACTAGTGTAACTTAGGGTTTTTATTTCTTTTACATATATATCATTATCTTTTGGCAAGTGTTTGATTTGAATTTTACTACCTTAAGATAATTAATTCAGCCTCAATCACTTCCTAAAAATAAGTAATATATATTGATCTAAACTCTTTTGAATTTAAAATTCAAATTTGAAATAAAACACAAGACATCTAATTAAATAAAATCACTTAATATAATTAATGTGCATGTGCCAAAATTTCGTGATTATTAGCTTGGAATTTCGGCCACTTCACCTTTTATTTAAATGATTTAATTTAATTTAAATTCTTTTAGGCTTTAATACTCAATTAACTTAATTAATACAAGATAATTAATTAATTGAAATTAAACCTTGTGGGCTAAATGTTTTCTCTCTCATGGACCAATGTCCAATAGCAATTTTAATACCCATTATACACATTAATTTAACTTTAATTAAAAGCCCAAATTAATGTCCAATACTTTATTTAAATATTTTAAGCCCAATGCTTTGTGTGCGATCCTATAGGTCCATTTAATGTTGGCAATGAATTAATGAATCAATTCAAAGGCTATATATATTCTCTAGCAAGATATTATAGCATTCTAAATTAAATGAAAATACAAATGGCATTTAGTGACCTAATGCAATCTTGCATAGTCCCTTACCCATAAATATCAGAATTAATATAAGGCATGGAACTAGTCATCCTTATATACATTAATTCCTTTCTTGATATTCCAGTGACACTGAACTCTCAGATAAATAATGATTACTCATTATTTCATCTCGGTATGGCCATACACTTCTCAGTTCACTGATCAAGTGGCCGATGATATTTTCTCTCTTATAGAGGGGTAATCCCTTCACTTCTCTCATGCTCTCTAACATGAATCAATGCACACCCAAGCATACCCGTACTTATCACTCTGTTATGAGCACGTTAGGTGTATGTCAAAGCACACAGTAATTCATAAAGAGTTTCATAGAGATTTTAGGTCTAAGAACTCCGATACAAAACTTGCATATGAGAAACACTTATGACTTGTACCATGTAGTGTTCTCATGAGTGGATCGAATCCAGATACCATGTTCTAAACATGTATCTATGATTTCTGATTGACACTCTCGTCCTTATGATCCGTAAGACAAACTCAACTTATCAGAGAGAGCATACTAGTCTTAATTCATTTGTTATTCCAATAACAATGACTGACTAGGGATATTTAGAATGAAGTCTCATTTGTTTCAAGGTCTTACAACCATATGCCTCACATATGATAACTTAGACTGAAACAACATTCTTGAATAGTTCTATCAATTGATATGCACAGGAATACAATAGATAAAACAAATACCTCATTTATTAACTAAAGTGTTTTATTACAATGTATTGGGGCTAGGGCTTACACTAACACAAGGCCACATTCAAATTTTGATGATAATCAAACCTTAAATAAACTCTATTAAGAAATTTGTTTTAAGCTTATTTTACAGGTATCTTTATTTATCCTTCTGATACTTTTGTCAAAAATGAAGATTAGCAAACAACCGTTAAAGAAGATCTTAGTTTAAGGAAAATTAGGTTATTAAAATATAAGATAAATTTGAGGATCATATCTTTGCATGCATTCTTTTAAAATTGCATAAAAATGTTTTTAGGTCATAAATTTCGCTTTTAGTAAAAATTGGTTTCGTTTAGAATATGCTTTAGAAAATGGTTCGTCAGAATTTGTGTCATTAGAAATTGGATTAGAAATTTGGAAGACTTTCTGATCAAAAAACTATTTCGCACAATAAGACAAAATAACAGCTAGTTAGAGGCAGATTAGTCTGTTCTATTCTCTAACGGTCATAAATGGCTATTTCTATGTTCTCTCACTTCAAACCAAGTTTTTGGGTATAAATACATGTTGTAAAAGCCTTTGGAAGTTTAGATAATATATTGGAAAGAATTTCTAGCTCTTAAGATAAACCTTACTTGTTTTAAATCTCACCTTCCATCTTTGCACTTCATTTTTACTTATCATCCTTAATTGGTTATAGCTTTTGTTGTAATTACTTGTGAAAAAATAATTGTTGTTAAAGATTGTGAGTTGGGTTGGCTAGAACCTAAGAGAAATTCTAGTAAGTGTTTCAATCTTTTACTTGGGAAAAAGATTATGGGTAGATATAAATAGGTTTGTATATTGGCTTAAACTCTTGCCCTTAAAAGAGTTAAGAGTGGAGAGAAAAGCTCAGAAGTGATTCTTGAGGGGTGGAGGTAGGCATTAAAGCCGAACCACTATAAATTCTATGTGTGCTTTACTTTTATGATCTATCTTCTATTCTCAACATTTCTATTTCATATTCTAGAAACTTGTATTTTATAAATTTTGTTCCTTTAGAAATTTGGCCAGAAAATTTCAAAACACCCAATTCATCCCCCTTCTTGAGTGTCTTTCGAGACCTACAATTATTGCAGGTTCATATGCTTAAATGTTTAGTCATTTTAAATACATTATTCATTATCCTTTTTCTCCTAGAGTCAAAGTTTGACTTGTCATTTATTTTGTAGGAATGGATTTCAGCTTTCAAACTGGCTATGCTTGATAAACTTGGCATGAGGTATCTAGGCCTTCAGATTATTCGACCAACACCCCCTCAAGATAAGCATATAGAACCTATCCTCGAGGTTGGCTCTATAGTTGATGCTTGGTGGAGTGATGGCTGGTGAGAAGGGGTGGTAACTGGGTTTAGTAGTAGCAATAATGATATTCTACAAATTTATTTTCCTAGTTTGTTATTTTAAGAATGTAACGTAATGCTCTGATTTTATTTCTTTTAAATTAATCCACTTTCCATATTTTATTTCCCTTATTTGTACCATAAATGGCCTTGATATTAGGTGAAAGCTTCTTCTTGAGCATAAACAAAAATGATCTAAGAAATTCCATAGATTGGATTGGCAATCAATGGATTGATGTTCATCCAAAGCCTGACATACTTTCAGCCATAATCGATGCCATTAGCCCGGAGTCTAAAATGTCTATGTCTTCAATGATTACCAATGACCTAAAACCTAATGGTTGTTCTGCGTCCTGTAATGAAGTTCCTGTTACTACTAAACTTAATAACATTGTAGAGAAGAAGTCAAAGTTAGCTATATTGGGTAGTACTGATAGCATTCCAAGATATGGACTATGGTGACGACATGAAGCCTTAATCCTCAGATAACAAGGGATGCATTAACCTTGCCGACTTTAGAGTGTCTAAGAAAGTAGTTGAACTAGTACCCATACAATTATTTTTATCTGAAGGTTTTTATTTTCATTATGAGTTTATGGTAGGTCTAATCATTGAGGGTTCCGGTATTGCTATAGGGAACTATGAATGGTGCAAAGTCGATGAAGGATACTCTATAATGGATGGTTCCTGAAGTCATTCTCCAAACTGGGCATAACTTGTAAGAGCATTTTCTAATTTCTTCTCATGAACAACCATACTTGCCTATAACTTTTCTTAGATCTTACTTTTTATAAAGTTTTTTTTGTCATAAAGAAACTTCACAGAACATAAATGCTTGACTGTTTTTTTTGAACTTTTAGTTGCTAATGATAATAGTAAAATATTTAAATTTTCATGGCCTTAGATATCATTTCAAGTCCAAAGTTAGTGATTTATCCAAGTTTTGCTTTAACATAAGGTATGCTTTTATTTCTATATACTAATCTGCCATTCATCTGGAACTTTCCATTCATAATGCATTATGACATGATCTTTGAACTACTTAAACAAAACATTCTCAACACTGCCATTGGTTTTGCAATTTGCTTTACTTGAGAGTTCTTTAGCCAATGATCTTATTTTCAATTTAGATTTTATACTTTTTGTATTGAATGTATTGTGATTATTTTTTCTTTTACAAACAAAGAATATATAATTTTTGCAAGAAAATTAAAAATATAATAAATATTTTATTTTTATCAATAAAACACTGATGGCTATTTTCTTCACTATATTTTCTAACATAAATTAATATTTTTATTAATCAAATTTATTAATGGATTTTCGACAGCATATCTGTCAGTAAAAAGTCAAAAAGACAAGACATCCAAAGGATTTTTAATAAACCTACTGATGGAATTTTTTTATAATTTCATCGATAAAATTTCTCAGTAATATTTACTTCAGAAATTTTCTGCAAATAAATTGCTACTGACGGATGCATTTCATCGGTCAAATAAAAAAACCATCGATAAGATAATTTTCCATCGGTAAAATCAATTTTTTTATAGTGTTAGCTTATGATAATGAGGCATAGTTGTTTCTTCTAACCTATGAATCATTGGCACTTTCTCTAGTTTTCTTGAAGCAAATAGATATGTTGTTTTATTGATTTAGTAAATCAAAGTTAAAATATTTTATGGTGTTATCTCAGTTGAAGTTAATAGGAGGTCTTTGTGTTTAGCAAATATAATGCCTATTTCTTCTTCTTCTTTTAAATTTTTAAAATTTAATACATACTGTCCTTTGATGATCTGGTGCTGGATTAGAATTTGATATAACATTTGGTGTTGGGTAATTTTGATAATCAATGTAAACCGTATCAATCCAAATAACTTCATTATTATGAGAAATTTTCCATAATTATCTTCTTAATTATTCTATAATTAGCAAGTTTAAGATTTTAATATGCTAAAATAACAAGCGAGTTTGAATATGTTCATCTCCGTTAAGATGATAACACATAATGGTTTTAATTAGGCTTATAATTAAAATGATTGATTGTTGCTCCTAAAAAAATAATTACTAGATCTGAAGTGGAATTGATGAGAATGCTAGCCATATCATTTAGTTTAATGAAGTAAAAAGTCAAAGACCAATGTTAGTTTTTTTTAGATGCATTGATTTATGTTATTAGCTAGTAGAGAGATGTTAGCTTGAATTATGGATGACATGATTGAGAGAGAGATCAAGAAAATTCTTTGATACTTATTACATAGTGCCATATACTTGGTGGGAAGTCTTTTTGGACAATTAAACCAAAACTATAGAACATTTGTGGGACATAGTTGCATTTTAGTGAAGGTGACTTTTAGAAGTTTTGGTGAATCTAGATACATGCAGTATTATTATCAAAGAAAGCAGCCTTTGACCTTTGCATAAAATGCATTTTAGATGGTATAAGTTTGTTTGGGACTCTAGTTTTCACTGTTAGAAGTAGCAATTGCCAAAGTTTATTGAAATTCTTCTAATATACTTCAAGGGGAGTGCATTTCATTAATATTTACAGGTACATAAATGAACAATATATCTGCTAAAAAGCAATCAATCTTATACTTTAAAAAAAATCTTTTCCATTTTCTATAAGCTATGATGTTCTTAAAATTTAATAGTATGTTAGCCTCAATTGGTATTTTATCTGGTGAAGAATTATTGCTTGTGAAGAATTATCTCCAGTTGAACTTCTAGATCTTCAAGTTTAGAGTAGTTTTATCAAATGGTTGCTTGCCTTTTTTACAAGCAGAAAGAATATGTCATTTTAATATCTTTTGCCTTGCAATGGATTAGCTGATTTTTTTATGGGAATATAAATTGCAACAATTTAACTATCACTACAAGAAAACTGGCTTTTAGAGACCTTAAAGAAAAAATAGGTAATAATACTTTTACTTTTTAAACCTCCCGAATCGATACTCGTACTTCAATTTTAGTGTTGTTGTTTTTCTATTTCTTCTCTATTTTACTACTTTGATTTTTCTTTCTTTTTTTCCCTATCTGGTCCTACTGTGCATCTCTTCGAATAAATATTATACTCTCTAAACCTCCAAAATCAATGCTAATACTTCAATTTCATTAATTGTTCTAAGTAATTGCATTATTTTGTACTTACTGCTGGTAAATACATTTATTTCTATCTAACCAGTAATGTCACCATTAGTTTACCGATGTGATATGATTTTACTATTTCACTATAGACATACATCAGAAGAGAACATAATACGTTATGCAAAAATTGCAATGCAGCTACAAAATAAGACAGTTAGGGATGTCACACTATGCTACCTATGGATGACTGTGAGTTATCTTGTTCGTATTCCTGCTTGAAGAGTTTGTCCTATTTAAAGTCAATTTTTATTTTTGTCAATCATGAAATGTATGCCACATTGAAAATTTTTATTTCAAAACTTTTAAATTCTTAAATTAACTTTGATGTTCTTATATTGCTAGCAAGTATTAGCAAAGCATTGTCAACAATGAATGTGTATTGAAAATCTAATATAATCATAATTATGAGAATATATATATATATATATATATATATATATATATATATATATATATATATATATATATATATATATATATATATATATATATATATATATATGAGAAACTTCCACAAGAAACATTTGTTAATGGACAAGTTTGTTTTGTATTGCCTTTTAAATTAGAGGAAGGACATTTTGGTCAATTCACATACCTAAGGTATGAAATAAATTAATTTATTTTCACTTAAATGCTTTTTCGTATTTGGCATGAATATGTTCTGATATAATGCTATAATAATTGTAATGACCCACTAATGCAAAAACTCTGTTTATAATGAAGGATCTATGAAGGTGTCATTCACAAAGGTGATTTTATAGTGAACATAAACATAGGCAAAAAGGTCAAGGTGAGTTCAGTCATTTTATATATCATTTTGTTATTTTTTGTTTCTTATTCTTTCAATATGAATATCTCAATTTTACTTTTGCCATAGATGATATCTGAATGAGTTGAGTTCCAGCGTTCCCCTTCGTAAAGACAATAATGTTAATAGTTTATGATGTAAAGGATAAAGAAAAGAGAACAAAGAAATGCATGTCATGTGCATCTAGTATTTTTCTCTTATTGCATACTTCCTTGGGATTTCTCAGATTTGGGTTCCTTCAAATCCTCGAGGTGCGGAAAGACTGCCACCTAGAATAATTGAAGTTGAATCAGATTTCTATTTGAGCATATTGTGCTTCTAGTCTAACTCATTCCTTACCATAGTTATACAAATATAATTTTAGATAATTTTTTATAAAATAATACAAAATATTATGAAAAACATATATTTGTATTGATATTACTTGTGCAAAAGTTAGAATGTGTATGCTGATTTTGAATTATAATATCTATCTTCAATTTAAATTTTAGAACTTTTATATTGAATTTATCGTGTTTAATTTGAGATTTGTAAATAGAAAATATATAATTTTTGCAAAAAAATATAAAAAATTAAATAGAAAATTTATGTTTCCTTACCGATAGAAAATTCCATCGTTGATATTTTAATAAATTTAAAATTAATATTAAATATTTTTGCCAATAAAATTACCAACGAAAAAGTTTATCGCTATTTATATTAAAATAAATTAAAATTTTTATCATTAAATTTATCGACAGTTTACCGATACAATTTTTCGTCGGTAAATGGTCAACACAACAAAACGTCCGATGGATTTTTAATAAAACTACAAACGGAATGTTTTTTACAATTCCGTTGGTAATGTTTACTAATGGAATTTTTCATCGGTAAATTGCTACCTACGAACGTTTTACCAACGGATGCATTCCGTTGGTAAAATATTAAAAAACCGTCATTAAGGACATTTTTCGTTTGTATTATTTTCAAATTTTGTTGGTAAATTTTCATTGATAAAATTGATTTTTTTTTGTAATGAGGGCGATGCTTGAAGTTAAAAATCAGCCAACTCCTGATGCGGTGCCCATAAAAAATGAGGTTGAGGAAAATTAGATTATTAAGCAACTAAAGATGACCCAAGCTTAGATTTCCATTTGGGACTTATTAAGGCAGTCCCTATCATACAAGCATAAGTTAGTAGAGACTTTGTACGAGTCTACTATTGCAACTACTACTATTTCACCATTTGAACTGTTAGATTTTGTTAAGGGAGGAATATGGGAAAATGTTGTGTACCCTAATACTAACATGCCCATTAAAGGTATAAATCATAATCGTCATCTCTACATCAAAGCTTAAGTGAATGGTAACCATATAGCTAGTGTGATGGTAGATGATGGTTTTTTAAAAATGTATATCCACTAGTTGCAATTCCTGCTTTTGGGCTGAATGAGAGCATGTTGAACAAATTGGACTTGACTATTTGTGCCTTTGATATTTCAAAAAGATAAGCTATTGGGACTTTTAAAACTGCTGTGAAGATAAGGCCGATTGAAACTGAAGATGAATTTGTGGTGTTACCCATTCCAACCAAATTTTCTATCTTACTTGGAAGACCTTGGTTTCGCAAGTTAGGGGGAGTGCCCTTTACCCTGCATCAGATGACCAAGATGCCTCATAATGGTCTGGTGGTCACCATGAAAGCTGCAAGAGAGAATTAGGTATCTGTGCTTTAAATATCTAGGTAGCCATTAAACAAATTTCATATGTCTATGATTAACAATGATGAGTGTGGATATGGCCTTGTTGATAGCCTATAAGTAATTAACATGCTGAAAAATATGCATTTTTCCTAGAGCTGGTTTGGATAAAAACTTGGGCCTCAGGATGCTATTACCAACAAAGGGCAAAAAATATTGAAAAGGGTGAGGCTACACTGGTTCAAGTTAGAAGGGCAAAGGAAAGGAGACAACAAATGAAATCCCTTATATTTCCAAGAGCTTTGTGCTAGCCTCAAGGGTTTGCCTCTATTGTGGAGAGAACGAGTCTCAGCTAGTAGGAGATAAGATTATGCCCGATTTTGAGCTATTTAATGACATCTTTAATTAGGAGCAAGGAATTATTAAGCCAGTTGAGGGTTTTTTGGATGAAGAGATCCTTGTGCTGTTGGAAATTATCGATTACATGCATCTCATATATAAGTGAAATTTAAAATTTTTTAACCAATAGATCTGATCTTGCCATGAATTTAAAATATAAATATTAATGAGAATAAAAAAAATCACCTTTGATTTTTGTTGAACAGTTAATTTTCCTTCTCACCGGGTTGTTGCAAACCATAGAGTCCAAAATTTAACACCTCCAATTAGTAATCCACACTAGAGAAGGATTGAATGAACCAACAATGGAGGAATACAAGGGCTAGCCGAAATCCCTTGATGCTAGCAAGGGGGGTGAAATCTAGGGTTGAGAGAGTGCGAGAATATTTATTTTCTCTTAATTTTCACTTAACCCTAAAATCCCTATCACTTAGATTTTTATAGTTAGGTTAAAAATCCAACTTCATAATGGGATTGGGCTCCTAAAATTGTTGGAGAAATATTAAATGGGCTTCTGGAATTATTAATAATTTATTTGGGCTCAATTAAATCCAATTTAAGTCCATTCATAAAAGACTATGCACAAAACTTATAAACTAGGTTCTTTATGCATATACTTGGATATAATCACCCAAATGAATTTCAAATCCATCCAAATTAAATATGTAGGCTTCATAACACTTACGAAATATATTTAATTTATTTTGATCCAAGAATTAGGCCTCTAAGGCCTTTTACCAGGGTTTGGCATGTAACCCTTCCTATGGAAGGTTTCTATGCCAAAACCATTCTTCTGGGCCTCTTCTAATTTCTCCAATGGATTTATTAATTATTATATCAGCCCTATAACACTTATAGTCCAATAATAATTAATTATGAAATACAATATTTTAATTAGGTCCATTTTACAGAATATTTCTAAAAAGTTTTGCGAACAATTTTACTTAATCATAATTAATTAAACTCTTTAATTAATTATTCTCTTTTTCACTTCTCTATTCCCATAATAATATCAAATATTATTATCCTTGTCATTTTACCATTTTATTCTTTTCTTGTCATTTTACCAGTTTATTATTTTCTCTATATGTGTGTGACCTATTCGGTTTCAGTCCATATTGGTAGTATAATATGTAATTATGAGTTCTATTCAAAATTCACATGATTTAAACTTCTTTAAATCATTTGATCAATCCCTATTGATATTTATGATACACTATTATACAATTCATGATTGGCCTCTAGCTAGGCATCATGACTACCCAAATGTCAGGAAAGGTTTGACTATACCCTTCCATAGAAGTAGTTACCGTGCAATTACTCCTTTCACCACTCTTATCTCAATTAGATTCTGAGTATGGATTTCTGTCAACTCATATAAATCTAATTATGTATCTTTTATTAATTTATCCATTGTTCCTAAAATGCCCTTCATGGATCACTATCCATCTTGGCATATTACTCTGGCCAGAGATTCTCTGAACAAGGCAATTATAGAATCATGCGAGATAACTTTTCTTAATAAATCTGGGACAATGAATCCTTTATTGATCACTCAACTAACTTCGAGTAGGTCATGATATACCCAAACTCCTAACTATGTTCACGCCCAGTTGGAAGTAATTAGTTATGGAGTCAAAGTGTATCACTTGCTACTTAAGATAACTTTGGTGATCTCAAGTATAAGGATACTTGCACAACCGCTATGAAGAGATTCCTCACTGACATAGATTTAATATCCATGTGAGAATTCTCTTGGCAGGTCTCCAATGAACTTGTTCTTCTAACAAGCATCCATATGTTAGCTTTGATTATCTTCCATAATCACAGTTATGAGAACCACTGCTTGAACCATTCAAGAAGCATAACATGTGCTAGTCTGTCCGAATTAATAATGCCCTATCTTTTTAATTCTATGACTAGGGATATTTAGATATTAACACATTTGCATGCAATAGACATCTCATATCATGAACACTTTCATGATTACCTTTGCACTATGTTTATAATATATAGGACTTCATTTATTAATTTAAGATTTACGAACTCATGTATTTAAACATAGCATTAATAAATGAATGATGCCTTTTATTAAGAATATGAATTCATACATATGAAATACATCCCTTTTACATGGGCTCT